>JASSRZ010000002.1:1098361-1119337 GCA_032164315.1 Malacoctenus gilli
CGGCCCCCCCCCCCCCCCCCCCACGAAGCAGTGAAAATGTTCAGCATATCTATTATGTCTAAAACGTTCAGAACTTTGTGTTATTGCAGTATTGTTATGTACTGTGAATTTCAGGCCGACTGATATGGGATTTCGGAGGCCGATACTGACATTAGGGGCTTTTTCATATTTTCAAGCTGTTTAAAAGTTCCATCTTCCACTGAGCACAAGGGGCTTAACCTGATTTAAGTAACAGTGTTGCAGCTGTTAAAAACTTCCAAACAAGATTACAACTAAATACATTAGTTGGAGCCTTTTAAAAATTAGTTGAATGAAAACATTAACTTCTGAATTTATGAGCACCAGTAAAACCTGCATCACATTATGAAGCGAAGTGGGAAACAACATAATAATCGTCCTTCTAAAATCATATGTCTTGTTTATTTCACAAACGGGCAACTTACACAGCATTTAAATGCTGTATAACAGTCTTACATTAGCTAATTGTAGAAATCGAAGTTAACAGCTGCATTTTCTTTGTATATTTCAGAAAGACGCAACTTACACAAAGTAAAACGTTTATTCATTCGCTAAAATTAGTGCATATAAATTGGCCTTCTTCCCTTAATGCGCCCCAACATGAGGTTGTTTGTTGTCATCGGGTACTAGAGTGTGGTGCAATATAGTTTTGCAAAGCTAACCATCAGTAAACTTAACATTTCTCTACCCTGTTTCTCTCTGCTGCCTGTGACTGAGTGTGTGTGCAGGGGAGCGGGAGGGGAAGGGTGGTACAGCAAGAGCGCACTACTCTCTGTGAGGGGAGGGGGAGGAGCAGCATGGAGCTGCAGCTCAGGAAGGAACGGGGAGAGAATAGGATCACTGCGCGGTACAAGTTTCTTGTTGCAGCTTGTAGCAGAAACAGATTTTTAATATCGGCCACACATTTTGACCGATGCTGATTAATCGTCCAGATGCCAAAATCGTCCTGATAAATCAGCTGGACTCTACTGTGAATATGCAAGTTGTTCACGTTGAATTTATTTAGCGTCTCTCAGTATAAAAGTCTTTGCACAGTACAAATTATTAGGCTTGTTCTGTACTTCTGTTTACATAGCTGGAGCACACATGACCACTGCCAGCATATTGAGCTGAGCAAGCAATTGATGATCACAGAAGCTAACTGGAGCTCACCTGCTGAACACCTGTTGTACTTAGCACCTGACACTAAGTGGCTTTGACCTGAAAGATCACTGGGATCCGAAGAGTGTCTGTGATTGGGTCCAGTGGCGTCGGGTCAAATGGGGCATTCAGTTCTCACTAACATCTGTGCTTGACTGCTGTGTAATGAGCTGTTCATTCTTGTTCCTGCAACGTATGATGTTATATAAGGATATTTAGGCCGTGAAAATTCCAATAGATGCAAAAGTGATGTTTTGGGTCTCACTAGGTAATAACATCAGGAAATGACTGAAAACAGCTTGTATTACTACAGTATTAACTATGTCCATACAAAGCGTTTTTTTCATTCATTTTCAGTGTTAGGCATCAGAGCAATGAGTCTGGTATATAAAGAACTGGCAGTGGGTTAGCAATCATCCAATGTTATTGGTCCAGTGGATTGAGGTTTATCAAGAGATTTCCTTTCTTTCTATTGTAAAGCAAAAGGTTTACTGCCTGTGGGGGGGGAAAATGTTGACTCAGCCTTACTGATTTTTCCTCCTTTGTGTCGTCCCAAAGCTATGAGCCACCTGAACGGTCAGAAAATGTACGGGAAGATCATTCGGGTGACTCTGTCCAAGCACCAGACAGTGGCCCTGCCCCGTGATGGGCTTGATGACCAGGGCCTGACAAAGGACTATGCCAACTCCCCTCTTCATCGCTTCAAGAAACCCGGTTCCAAGAACTTCCAGAACATCTTCCCGCCGTCTGCAACCCTTCATCTCTCCAACATCCCGTGAGTGTCCGCAGAGGGTGGGCCCCAAGCCTTAGCCTCAATCCTAACCCGTTTATTGAACCCAGAATCGTCCCTGAAGGCTTGACCACTCCGTCGCTCTGTTTTTGTCCAAGCATTTCCTGGCCACAGCGTCCGCTTCATTTTGTTCTGGGTCACCTCGAAAATGTCGAAGTCCTGTGAGCGTTTGGCAATGCTGTGCGCCGGTTATCAAAGGATTTCCTCCAAACAACTTTGTGTTAAACATTTAGTTGAATTAGATGAGAACTGTGTTCAGAGTCAGCGTGTTTATTTGTTATTACCTTTACAGACAAGATGTGACAGAGGAAGACCTGCGGCTGTTGTTCTCTAACGCTGGAGGAACTGTGAAGGCATTCAAGTTTTTCCAGTAAGTAAACTGATCTCGATGTCACGCATCCTTTAAACTCATCCTTTACCTGGGTCATCATTGATGAGCTTGCAGGCCTCTCAAAACAAGATGAACATCACATGTGTTTTGAGTGTCATAGAGATGCCCCCATCTAACACTCTTTCCTTCCTAAATGTTGCTTGGTCTATAACAATGTCCGTTCGTGTGTTGCCTTGTAACCTTGCTCACAAATAAGAAAACACGTGGTCTCGTTCATGAGTTCTGAGGAAGGGCGAATTTAACTGTTGTGAATGTGTTCTCTTCAGCTGATGACTGAAAGCTCACATTCCTGAAAGCCAAACCATTTGCAGCTTCTTGGCTTTAAACAAATCAGCAAAGATCTCAGTTTGAGCCTACAGGTTTTTGAGCTCAGACAATTTTCCCCTTCGACTGCATTACTGTGCAAAATGGTGCAAGTGCACAAATGGTGGTCGAGTTAACACCAGAAAAAAAGCATTACCGGGGAGCTCATCTGTTATCTCCACTTTGGGAAAGATGACAAGTGAAGGAATGAGTAGGCTGAAGCAGAGTGGGGCGTCAGACTTGAACGCTCCCAAATGAAATCAAACAGGTGATGTCTTGCTCATCAAAGTCTTTTTCAAAGTAGGCTCATTTTACCATAACACAAACGCTTTCAGCCACACTGAATGGAAGTGCATGATAAATGAATCATTTTTATAAAACGTGGATGCTGCATGCTGCCCACTGCATCCGTCAGCTGCAGTTCTCTGTGTCCATTGTATGTAAACTGGTTTTGACAACAGTTTGTATGGGCAAGGACAAACAATATTTTTTCTCACACACTTCCCTTGTGTAGATCCGGCTCAAAGAGTGATCAGTGAGCCCTTCAGGTGTTTCCTTGGTGACAACACACACTCGATTAGCTGAGGATCAGTGCTTCGGGATTGAATGATTGAATCAGATGGGATCCACTCAAAACTGTCAAAAAAGTTGGTCATTGGGCCTAAATAGGAACCGTCAGACATGATTGCACAGGCTGCGCATTCTGTTTTCAAGCATCTAAGGGGATCAAATAGAATGCCAGCTCTCAGTTCTATCACTTGTAAAATAGTTCTTATGCATTACTTTTGTTCACACACAGATGAATGTCTGATAAAGGAACTGAACTGAATATGATTTCTGTTTGATACCGAGCATCCCTATAAAGTGTCCTGTCTTTGTAGTTCCTGTCCCCTCAAACCGTCTTCCTCTGTGCACAGGGACCGTAAAATGGCTCTGATCCAGATGTCGACAGTAGAGGAAGCCATCCAGGCCTTAATCGACCTTCACAACTACAACATGGGAGCCAATCAGCACCTGAGAGTCTCGTTCTCCAAGTCCACCATTTAATGACGCCACCTACAGACTCCTGACAGCATGATGGTTTACTGCTGAAGGCCGGACACGCAGTCAGAAGCCTTCAGGCCGTGTCTGGACACTGGAGGGGTGCGAGGGCCAGATGACACCGATGGAATCGGTCTTGTTGTTTTGGTTGATTCGGTCATTCCTTGAGACACTTCAGCCCTTTGATCTGCATCCTTCTTCCTGGATTTTCCCAGCTAACTGTACCTCTGTATTTTTTGTCAAGCAAAGTATTGACATGATCGATTGTTCCCGAGTATGATAGTTTGATGTAGGTTGATGTTTAATTCCTGATTTAGTCGAAATGATACAGTACATATGTGCCTTACTCAACAATCTCAACTGTTTCTACAGCTTATTTTACATTTGTAAATGTCCAATAATGACTCTCCTACTGAGGCAGACTGCTGTTGGAGGAAAGAGGGGATGAAATACAAGTCATTCAGGCCTTGTTCACACTGTGGCCCCAAAACTGTTGGGTTTTGTTTTGTTGTTGTTTTTCCCTCTCCCTTTTCTGGTTGTACTGGTTGTATCTGGAATGACAAAAATCCAGTTTGTGCCGAAGCAGCAGAAAACCCCACATGAACTCAATTTCTCCCAGCCGGATCAAAGCCTTTTTACAGGAGTGGGTTTGATCAGAGTGGGATTGTTGGGTTTTTTTTTTCAGATGTGACCCGACTGTTGACACGGTTCTCTGTGTAATCTGTTTTGGGGTTTTTTTTGGGGTGGGGGTGGGTGGGCAGGTATTAAAAGTTGGGATGGTTCATGTCCAATTTTTCACCACCGATTATTTTAGCTTCCTTATTGATTACACTCAACATACCATGACCAGAACGACAATTATGTGTATGGACTTGCAGAGCATTGTCGTGCGGTGCACCGAATGTAATTGGCTCAAGCCAGTGCTTGAAGATCCACTTTAGGGTAAAAAAATACAAACAGTATGCAGTGTGAACAAGGCCTGAGACGACATGAAGATGCTGCCGTTTCCACAGCTGTGCCGCCACGGAGCAGAGCTTTGATTTCTCCTCTTGTGCTGCCGTGTTAGATTCCTAATGTTTTCCTTTCTAGTTTGGCAGCAGGAGGGCAGACTATTCCTGAGGCAACTTGTACAAGTCGACTTCTCTTTGAAAGCGCATCTCGTGACGTGCAGTTAGAGTTGATTCCACGGGGACGCTTCACTGTTGGATTGTTCTCCACCAGTTCTCCACATCCTGTCCATGCTGCAGAGAAACACGGCTCCTGGCTAGATATTCCTTTTTTTGTGTGTTTTTTTGAAGCTTTCCTCTCTTTTTGTTTCCATAGCAGTGAGGTGTTTTTGTCAGTGATGTTTATTTTTAGTTTTTTTTCCCTTTCAAAGCATGCAAAGTGACAATAGGATGGCGCATAAAGTGTTGCATGGTGTGGAAGCAGTTAGATGAGTCCACTGTGATTTTATTGTCATGTGACAGTTTACTTGAGAGGGCTACTCAGTTGGACCAAAGTTTCTGTGCCTTCAGTGTTCTTTTAACCCATTTTAACATGACAAAAAAAAACAGCATTTAGAACACTCTGGTGTTGTATTTTTGGGAAGGAATGCCCAGAATTTTTATGTGTTGTCTTGTTTTTTTAAACCCAGCAAGACTTCTCCACTTTTACTCCAAAACAAGAGTTATGTATCTCTTTTCCCTCCAAGTCAGATTTTCTACAGATCCAAATGTAAGGATTCGATGCAGTTGTGACGAGGCACAATTAAAGCATGAAGTATTTTCTAACAAGGGAGGTGCAACTTGGTTTCCTGCTTTTTTGAGTCCCCCCCTCATGGCCTCTCTGGTGTATTCTGCGTTACCTCTGTAGCATGCCTAATAAAATCTCTTCTGTAGCGCTGCATTCACCTCCTCTGTCTCGCTCTCCTCCGTTCTGTCTTTTCCGCTCATTTCTGAAAGCATCCTCAGTCCCAGGGTGGGAAAGAAGCCAAAATCCATTTTGGAGACACTTGAAAACAAGCTCTAATAAGGCAGATTGAGCCCTGTGATGCTACTAATTCACAGGACAAGAAGTACATTTTCTTGAAGCCTTTCCCACCCTGCCAACTGACACAATCTATTCCTCTGATGTCTTGCTCCTCTCTCCTCTGGTAGATGCCTATTTTCTAATCAGCCTCGGAGGGCCAGCACTCTCCTGACTATTTGTCTGATCTATCTACTCGCTCCCATGTCTTTATCAATTGCATAAATGGCCTCTGTTGTCACTTTGTGTCCACGCTTGCTGCATTTACACTGCCGCCAGCTCCGAAGCAAAGTTGTTACTTGCACGGATATGAGCGACGAGGACTTTCAGGCGTCTTTTAACGCGCCTTTGCTTTTTAAAATTCTCAAAAAAATATTAGCATTACCTTCATTTACATCTATACTTGTGAGGAATCTTCCCCCCTCAAAAACATCAGACTGAGTGGTGCTGAGCAAAGCTTCCAATTTGAAATTACACCATTCGGTTTCCTGTGCAGTGACACTGCACATGAGGCTGAGTGTACCATTCATGAGTATGTGTAAATATAGAAATGTCCCACAGGTGATTATTTACTATCTACAAGTTGAAGCTTTTTTATGTTCTAGCTGCTCAGTGCTTGTCCCTTCAACTGTTAATCATTTGAACAAGGTTCAGGCTCTCTGATTAGCAGGGAATCAGTTGCCCGGGTAACGAAACAAACCCTGGAATAAGAGATCCTGGAAATGTTAAGATAAAAAGAGCTCTAACTTTTACTCTTGGAGTGAATTGCGATAGAGTAAGAAGTCAAAGGGAACCTGAAAGATCATCCATCAATCACAGAGTCAATGATCTCAATCGTGCTGTTGGATTAGAGCACTGAACCCCAATTGCCGGCCGGCGGGCAATATCCGAGTATCCACCCCGAAAAGCGCCAAGTGGACCTTGAATACATTCAGTTCAAATCTGACTGGACTGAAAATTTTTGTTTTATCTTGCCAGATCATGTCAAAGCTAGACCAACATGCAAAGCAGAAAATTTGAAGAGACACTTTAACACTATGCATGCTTCTAGTTTTAATGTCCAGCTATACTCCAAAATCCGATCAACGCAAGCAAAAGATCGCAAATATGATGGCGTCATACAAGCACTCCGCATCAATGATCTACAAATCAACATCGGCGCAGGATAGCGCAACAGCTGCATCGTTGCAAGTATCCTAGAACCTGGCTGACGCTGATTCGATGAAACCTTTTGCAGTTGCTATGGTTAATGAAGTTTTTGCATCACGATGAGATGAAAGAAAGCTGTAGTGGAGCTACTGAAGCAGGTGCCTTTGTCGGCGAAGGGTAGACGTTTTAGCCGCAGACTGTTTGTCCAATCTCCTCAGCGATTTGAAAAAAGGCAAGCCATCGACTCGTCGATGTGGAACAGCTTTGCGTTTTTGCTAAAGTTTTGGTTGATGTAAAGATGTTTTGGGAAGAGTTGCTGTCTCTGCTACCTCTGTCTGGGCGCACAACCGGGGAAATCATCTTTACCGACTGTCTTGGTTCTTTGCCAACATCCAAACCATTCCTTTCAAAATCATCTCCATTGTCACCGTTGTGGCTCCGTCAATGGTGGGAGAGCACAAGGGTTTGGTAAGCAGGCTTGCTGCCGTTAACCCGGCGCTCTAATATTTCACTGTATCATTCAAAAATCAGTGCTGTTTGCTAAACTGTGTGGGAAGATGAAACACACGATGGATACTAGACTAGTTTATTTGATTCATGAAAGTCCAAGTTTGCTACATCGTCTTTTCAGAGCGATGCAGGATGAAATGTCAGCGGAACACAGGATCCCTTGTTGCATAATGATTTCCGCTGGCTAAGCAAAGGCCGTGTGTTGGAGAGGGTGTGCAACCTACGTGATGAACTGACATCCTTCTTATCTGACCTTCAAAGGCAAAAAGCGCAGAAATTTCAAATATTTTTTTCAAGTGACAATATGATGAGATGTTTTTTTCTGTGTGACATGTCTCATCAAAATTGCCTTAATCTGCAACTACAAAGCAAGAACCACACTGTTACGGACATTTACAAGGCAGTTAAAGCTTTCCAGTTGAAGTGGGAACGTCTGGAGAAAGATATTCAGGGGGAAAAGTTGCACTTCACTTTCCACGTGTGAGGGAGCACTGCAAGAAGAACAACATGGGGGAGGATCAGTTGATGCAGGTTTTTGTGACTAGCCGGGCAAAAACCTTTCAGTAGCGTTTTGAACGCAGCCGCAAACTCCCCAAGTGACATCCTTGTCTTCCTGAGACAGCCATTCTCTGTCTCAGCTGATGGTCAGTGGACTACAGAGGCCGAGGAGTTTTGGCCTTCCATTTATGTATTTCACTGTGTTGGTGGGTAATAAAGGGCTGGGTTCTGACTGACTTTTCAGTGCAATTTCTTTCTGTGAGAACCTCTAGGTTTGACAGTTTAATGACTAGAGTGTTACTATTGTTGCTAATACTACTTTTACTATTTATATTAGCAATAAAATCATCTGCACATGAACCAGCTTGCACAAAAATATGTTTGGCCCTTGGTTTGGCACAACTGAAATGATTTGGCCCTCGGAGAAAACTAATTGGGGCACCCTGGATTAAAGTAACTAAGATACCCCCAAAGAAATAGGAAGAGCACGCAAGCACCACAAAGAGAGTCCTTAAAACAGAACGAATAAAGGTTTCATTGTGAGGCGAGAGCACAAACTGCTTCCCTAAACCTTGTCCAACCAGCAGTCCCGGCCGCCTTTGTCACAGCTTGGCAGTCGCTGTAAGAACCTCATCAAAAGCATACAATACAAATGGCAGTTTGACCCCGAATGCCCTGCACCCCCCCCCCCCCTTGATGATTACTGTCATCCTTTGAGCTTCAGTTTGTGTCCAGCCATAAACGACCTGAGATGATGAAGTTGCTGCCCGTGTGTTGATGTAAGCGGGTGTAGCTCCCTCAGGGGCGGGGCCCCTTCGGCATGACTTTGTAAAGATGGACGCCCTGTCAGCCGCTGTCTGATGAAGATGATGCTCCACAGTCAGGCCCTGGGACCGAGGCAGATGACCTGATCCATCATCGGGCAGACACAGTGCTGCGCACTGCAGATGCATGAGTGCTTTTATTTTGCAAGCTTTTCACTAGCAGCGCTTGTGTCCTGGACACTGCTAGCAAAACAAAGCTGACATGATGTATCAATGCGAGCGGGTGGAGCCAATCAATAGCTGGCCTGGCTGATACATCACCAGAGCAGGGCACTGATCCTGCTCTCTATCACTTGTCTCCGAGGTGATGGGACAAAGGCCTTTTTTCTCTTGTGGTTAGCTCCCCCTTGAGTTACTCACCCCTGCACTATTAAAACACTGGACTCGAAAACTGACAAACTACCAACATTTGGATTCAGAGTTTGATGTCATGTTTGGAAACAGGAAACTCTCCAATGTGTTGCTCGTAATCGGACTTCTACTAGTACTTGCTGGGTTTTTTTTTTAGCTTTTATGATTGGATGGAGAAAATTAGCCGTTTGTATCGCATACATGTCATGATTTCCCAACTCTAACAGTCTGGACAGGTTTGGTTCAATCAAAGCAAACAAAAGTGCAACCAAGCTGCATTTCAGCTTTGGAAGATGCGACGAATGGGTCAATGTAAAGGGGAACCTCTCAGCAGGTTTGGGTAACAATTTAGGGAGAAATAAAAAATGCAGCACTGATAGCTGATTCATACAGTGTCTATAAGTATACAGTAGATCCAGATACTATCCTTCTTCAGTGCACATTTCACCCCTAAATTTCCCTTATCTCCTGGGTATGCAGGGATATGGGCAGGCTAGACGGACTGTTACAGTCCCACCACAGGATGTGGGAGCAGTCATGGGATTTCACGTGAAACATGAGGTGACGGTGGAGCTCAGGTTGATTACTGTCCTCACAGGCCACCGCTGCTCACGACACTGCCCCTATCAATGCACATCACTACACAATGCGCAAACTCTTCTCAGCAGCATCAGTCACCTCACACATCAGCAGGGAGTTGTGCAGGTTCATCTGTTTTACTTGTGCCCTTAGGTGCATTGTACCAGATAAGATTCAGGGCTTTTTTTAAAAAAACAAAAACCTTTATATTCAGATATATCTCAACAGTGCCATGGAAATGAAGACAGCGAACACACTGATGAATGATCACGCACCACAACAAGCAGGCAACTGGTACCTCTCAGGAAGGACTCCTGCATATCAGCATGGATTCATTGTTGGAGACGACGAAGCAGCCACAGCATACCGTTTATGGTGCCTCAGTGAAGGAAGCGGAGCAAAGCAAGCTGCATACAGGGAAAGTGAGGAGAGCGTCGGTGCTCCACAGACTGTATGTGTGTCTGTGCTCCTTCAAGGCTTTCCTCAAATTGGCATTCAAACATCTGAATGCAGCCAGAACACTCAGTCTCATGGGCTTCATGCTACAGTATGCTGAGGGGATGTACCTCCTCCGCTCCTCCTTCGCTGTGAGGCTCATCAAAGAAAACGGTGTGCTGCTTCCCTCCGACAAGGAATCAACAGTTTTCTGTCTGTGTCTGACTGCTGGAAATATGAAAGAAAATATCGAAAAATGTCAGATACCTCCTCCTCTTCAGAAGCGGCTCTGTGTTAACACGTGGAGATTTTGTTTCAGGGTTTGCGTACCTTCCACTAGGACGCTTCTTGGCAAAGCTCGGTGTTGAAGGCAGCTGATTGTTCGAGTGTGCTTTTTCAAGGGGACACACCTAAACCATTCTTCAGATCAATCAGCTGAAACCCAGTCAGCTGTCCTACAGTAAGCTGCTACCATGAGTAATTGCAACTAGTTAAAAAAGGTACTTTTGCAGATACAAGCCAAGAAAAAGACTGCATGGATTAAATTTTTTGGTTTATGAGTACCGTATTTTCCGCACTATAAGGCGCACCAGATTATAAGGCACACCTTTAATGAATGGCGTATTTTAAAACTTTGTTCATATATAAGGCACACCACATTATAAGGCGCATAGAATAGACGCTACAGTAGAGGCTGGGGTTACTTTATGCATCCATTAAATGGAGCTGCGCTAAAAGGAATGTCAATAAAACAGTCAGATAGGTCAGTCAAACTTCATTAATAGATCACAAACCAGCGTTCTGACAACTCCGTTCACTCCCAAAATGAATAAACACTCTTGTTTACTTGGCGCAGGTCATCTTGTTGCTTCCTCCAATTCTGCACCATTGTTTCGTTAATGTTAAATTCTCTCGCTGCTGCTCTATCCCCGCGTTCTACTGCGTGAATGATTGCATTGAGTTTAAACTGTTCACCCCCCGGCTGGCGGCGGCGGCTCCTCGCCAGCGGCCCCGTTGCAGAGGAGCTACCCGGAGCTACTCTCCGTCGTTGCGCTGCCATGCTCACGCTGGCGCTACTCGGTCGCCACCGCCTCGCGCAGTCATGTATCCCAGCATGAACCGCGCGCTTGAAGTTGGCGGCTGCTGACCGTAGTTGCGAGACCTGTTGTGGCTCAATATTGGTCCATATATGAGGTGCACTAGATTATAAGGCGCACTGTCAGCTTTTGAGAAAATTGGAGTTTATTAGTTTGCGAACTTCGGGTGGTCCCACACAAGCCTCAATCGTTCCAAGGAAAACAAAACAATGAGTCGATACTCGGATATTTTGATGGTGGGATCACAAAATGAGATTCTGTTGCAAGGCAAATAAAATCGGGGATGGTATGCTGAATATTGCTTGTTTGGCTAACTGTCCAGCTTAATTTTAGCAAAGCTCCCGTAAGGACGCTCGATCAGTGCAGCCAGCAATCTGCTGCGAGGTGAAAGATATGGGCGGAATAGAGCGTTGTGTGGGATTTACTGAAGTAAAACAGGGAGTGACACTGTAATGGAGAGACTCCCGTGTTCTGCAAGCTGCGGTAACTCTCCGGCTGACACAGTGGATGTTGTAAATGTCCTGAGTGCTAATCAACGGCGCTGGTTTGATTTTGACTTTGGTAGGGGCACAAAAGTGCTTCAAAGGAGCATATCTGAAATTGACGTGTTTTTAGTGACCATAACAAAAAAAAAAAGCCATGGCATGGGTGCTTAAAAGAGTGACTGTAAATTCCTATTGGCAGGCCCTCTTACAAAAGCAACTTGAACACAACCTTCAGAAGCGCAAGTCTCCGTGATTTTTTTTTTTTTAATTTTTTATTTTGGTGTTGAATATTGGTAGGGACGTGTCCCTACTGTTCACCCCTAAAATTACGCCCTTGGTGCTAATGGCAAGTTAGCTCTGCCACTTCCTGATGCATATGTTGTTAAAGGCATAGGCTTCTTTTGCCTTTCCATATGCGCACCAAACATCCAGAAAGGTAGTTCTGCATGGTTAGAGCACACTGATGTGCTTCTATGAGCTGCATTGGTGTCTGTCTCCTGTAAAATTCTCTTCAATTGCAGCTTCACTTTAACCAGAATCTGTTGCACTGAGTGCAACAGTAGCATAAGACAGGGTCAAGCACCACATATTTGACTTGATACAACAAACTCAACAGTTGTCAAAGAAAACAAATGCTTAACAGTTTATTTTATTGCGTGCAGGATGCCGGTTGGACCCAACCATGTCCCACTGACTCCACACTGTTCCATGTTCTTAAAAACTCTTCAGTTTGATTTGGTGACAAATGCTGAAAGATGTCCCACCACATTTGGGTCAGCTCACTTACTCTCTCCAGGTAACGTCCAGCTGTTAGGCCAGCTGTTCTTTTGGGGGTCAATATTGCCTGAACCAATCAAGAGGCAGGAGCCCTGAGGCCCCCTTGTGTTTTCTGACATCTCATCCCAGAGAGGGTCCCAAACACTATGTTCAAAGCCTCTGGTTGCAGTTGCTATACACACAAACAAAATCTGCCACTGGCTCATGGTTTTCAAACAACTGAGCCCCTTTACACTTGAAATGTCTGTATGCGTACATGCAAACAGCTTCTCAGGTCTCTGTAGGAGGAGACGTTTTTGTAGTGGTGCACGGAGCTGCAGATTCACTGCTACCATTACACAGGCACACAAAGCTGTTTCCATCAAGCAGTGCTCTTAATGTTCAGACATGTCAAATCCCCTCTTTAACCCTGCGGCTGGATGACATCTAATTCAGCGCTAACACAGCGCTCATAATGGCACTATTGATTTGGCTTTTGTTCAGTTTCTGCGATCTGTCTGTCGGTGCTCGTCTCGCTCTGCCACATGGCTCTCCCGCCCCTTTCACCCTCCCTCCCCGTTGCACCGGCGGCGCCAGTCTGACACCACTTCCACCTGCGTCTGTCTCCATGTTTTGCCTGAATTTTGCAACAGTTTGTCTGCATAAAGTTTGTCACCAGGCTTTCAAAATCAACCTATGCACTCTCTGTCTCTGTCTCTCTCACTCTCTCTTCTTTCTGAATCTCAAGCAGTCAAATGCTTGGAGATGAATGGTTGGGTAAAAAAAAAAAAAAAAGCAAACTTCTGATGATGTACAATTAGAAAAGAATGACACATTCTCTGACCAACCTTTTACTGTGGCTATAAATCAATACCTTTCTATAAACAAAAAGAATGAAGTATAAACTGTGAAGAGAGTTTTTCTGGCTTTTTTTGTTCGTAACAAATAACTTGTGATACCAACCAAAAGGTCACAGGAGGTCATGACAAGGAACAGCTTGCAAAACTTCAAAATGTTTGATTAATATCGCAAGCACTCTAACAAGTACAATCTATCCAAAAACTTGCTACAGGAAATTTCACGATAAGGTCTGTCTCGACCCACTTACTATATAAGGTCTAAATTGCCATTGTTTGTGTTGATATTTTAATGACTTTTCTCAGGCCATACATTTGTATTAAGTTCAAACCTTGTTTCTTCCTTCTAGTCAAAAATACTCACCAATTCATTTCTGTACAACTGGTGCAACCCTTCAAAACTCCCACAACTTGTGGAGTGTACACAAACTTGATTAAACCCAGCGTTGTGAACAACTTAAAAGTTACCAGAAAAGTCACTAGTTTTGGCAGTGACAAAACATATATGTGGTGCTTTACAATTGGGAACCCAATTGGTGCCCTCTCCCAGAGAGCCCACCTGCCTATGTGGGGCCTTTCTGTGTAGAGTTTGCATTTTCTCCCTGCACTTGTCTGTCTGTGTATTGAATGGACTGTCAGTTTTTAAGAGCTGCACTCTTTCTTGCCCACTTTGAGAAGCAGACCATCCATTATCCATCCATCATCTTCCTTCACCTGGAGCCCGGTTGCAGAGGTTGCAGTTTCAGCAGAGACTCCCAGACTTCCCCTTCCCCGGCCAAAACCCACAGCTTCACATCACTGCTGCCACTGTACTGATCTGCCTCTTGATCTCCCGCTCCATTCCACCCCTACTTGTGAACAGGACCCCGAGATACTTAAACTCTTTCACCTCAGGCAGGAACTCATCTCCAACCTGGAGAGAGATTTTCCATCAGTTCTGACAAACCTGCCAAATTTGGTGGTTGTTTGAACATGTCTAAGGGGTTAAGTTAAGCCATGGAGTGGTGATATAATGATAATGATAATAAAGAAGAAATGGTACAAATACAATTGGGCCTTTGGCTCTGCATGGACTTGAGCCCTAATTATCTATGAAGAGAGGATTTTTTGCAGCCCGTTAAATGGGCCACCTTGCTTTGGCCTGCCGTAATGGCAGGTTGTCTCCCATTATCAGCAGCCCAGTGGGGCCACAGGCTGCTAATTTGTGAAAAAAAAGGTTTTTTTCTTATGATCTTTTTGTGAAACCCTTGGTCTTTAAACTTTCTTTCATTAAAGTCGAAGCAGGTAGAAGTTGGTTTAATCTGGAAAAAAATTTTTTGAATGTAAATGACAACATTTTTTTTTTTTTTAAAAACCCTTTTTTTCCCTTTTGTGTTCATTAATATAAAAGCAGCTGCTTTAAAGTAAAATGTCCCTGACTACTTTCTATCAGGGTCCTGCAGCTAACAAAAAGCAATGCACCATGATATCCGAAGCAGCAAAACAAACAAAAAAAAATCCACAAGCTGCAACAGTGATGTGCAGTTTGATACCAAAGTAACATAAGTGTTTTATTTGTTTATTTATTTTACAAAGTATTGGTATCGTATTAAATTAGTGCGTGTTTTCCTTTCAGTCGATACCTGGTTGATATGAAAAAGAATTCTTGCAAATTACAGTTTGAGCCAACTGTTTCATTTGTCTCTTCCCGTTGTTTAGTTTTCCTATGAAGGGCGCTATCTGATTACGTAGAAAAAAAATCAGTCAGATCAGCATAAAAGGTAACAAGATAAATGCAGCTCAAGGTAGTGGGCACCTTGTGATTTGTGTAGCCAACTCACATGGGGGAGGGGTCACTGGTTTGAGTCTCTGTACTGGCCAGAGGTTGAGGAACTTAACCTTTGAGACAGCAGATGACCACAACATAATTTACAGCAAAGAGGCTGTGCACAATAACTATCAAACTTCCTGGGTGCCTCCTTCCTCCATTATGAATGACTCAAAAGCCATGCCATTTACTGGGCCAGCTTTTCTATGATTAGTTTACGAATCCTGGTCCCCTCACCAGCATCCGAGCCGCTATCACACTCTAAATACCACCAAACAGAGGAGGGAGGGGGGAGGGTCTCACCTCTGGGCTCCACTGATTAGACTCCCTCAATATCCAAAAGATCACTTGGACACCTCTGCAGATAACTTTGAGGTGCAGATGACTTCACATCTGCGCACAAACACATATTAATAAGCAGCACAACAACAGTGAGCGGGAGGGCTGTGTGCCGTAGTCCCAGGCAGCTCAGTAATGAAGTTTACCCGTCGTACTCACAGCGAAGGAATGAGCCTGACCTAATGCTGATTGCTCTCTTTTATGCTCCTATCGATCTACATCCTCATATCAGCAGAAAAGGATGTCCACTAGACATAACATCAGCGCACTTCCATCTTTACATGCCACATTACTAATAGGATTTGTCACAGATGGGAGAATATAATGGTGCTCCCCCCCCTGCATATTCTTGCACCATTAAGCCACCAATGCTATTTCCAGTGTGAGACACCCCACCTTCTGAGGTAAAAATTTTATTACATGGTAATTTCAGACATGGTTCGTTCATCTCAAGTGTCGCCGCTGGACATACAAATCAAACAGAGGCCTGCTGATATTTTCATTCCTCATCTTCCAAGGCCCACACATTATCCTTTTTTATAATCTGTATTTTATTTGCATTTTTCGCCCCCGAGGTGAGCAGAGGGATCTGGCAATAGCCATGAAAACCCACAGCCGCCTGCGTTTATGTGTCTTGCTTCACAGAGGACCCGGGAGATTTATCACTCCTCTGTTTCACCGTGCTTTTTATGACTTACATTGATCATCAAGGTGCACAACCACCATTGCACAAAGTACATTATCATCAGGACACTTTCCAACCTCTCGCTCTCTCTCTCTGTCACACACACACACACACACACACACACACACACACACACACACACACACAAAGCGTTGACAGGGAGCATCTGATTCACATCTCTGAATGACTCGAGCTGCTTGACACGGATCCATGGACGGAGAGGAACAGCATTATGAAGTAACAGCTATTTTGCCTCTGCAGCAGCAACAGGCCATTTTTTGGGATGTTCATTCGGCTGTATTCACACTATTGTACACGATAAAAGTTCCACCGTCGGCAGACCACCCCCATCAGACTCACTTAGGTTCAGGGGCTGCAAATGGCTAATTTCATTTCCAGGACAGTCAAACTTTTTAAGAGTTTTTCCTTTGTTTTTTTTTTTACAGCAAATTAATTTCAATTATATTCTGAAAACATTGATATTGATCAAACCTATTGTTAGAGAGGACAGGAGTTCCACACCACTCTACGGCCAAACTGCTGATGGATCACAAAGCTGATCCCAGGCTGATCCTGCCCCCTCACCCCTCAACACTGAGCTGGGCAGTGAGTGAGTCTAAAGCAGACGAGATGGAAGACACAAACTTGCAAAGACGAGCAACGACTTCTCCACAGATTGTCAGTGAAGAGTTGACATGTCGAAAAAGAGATGTCCCAGGAGGTTCTCAGTAAAATCTTGAATTTAAAGAGTGCTGTTGAGTGACTGATTTCTTGATTCACTAATCAAAAGCAATTTTATCATTAGATGAGATGAGTGACACATATAATTCATGCTGTGCTCCAGGACCACACTCAGGGGAATGGAATTAAGTGGGAACAGTGAAATCTGAACAGGTAAGTGTGACCAAATCTTTGTAATTGGAGGACCACTTTCTGGCTCACTAGGAGCTTTCAGCTGCACTGAAAAATTCTGTTCACCTCCGCCTCCGCCTCCCCTTCCTCTTTCTCTTGCTCTTCCTTATCAGCTGAACTCTGCCTGTCTCCGATAGTTTACAGTTTGAATTCAGGTCTTTGGAATTACATAAAGAGTGAAAAACTTGAAGCATCACTTTGACTTTAATTATCCGTAAAAAGCTGTCCTGACTTCATCCTCTCTGTCAACAGGGCATAAACTATTCCTGGCTGTGACTGTCTGTTTGCAGCACCACTGGAAAGTTGCAGCACCAAGGAACTCGTGGTTGCGTTTTGTTGGTGACCTAGTGAACCAAAATGAAAAAAAACCCAACTATATTTCTTTAGTGTGTGTGTGGCCCTTTAAGAGACTCCAGCATACAGGTCTCTTGAATATGTCACTCCGGTTTTCAATGAGATAACTTGGGTTAATAAAGGTCAAACTAAATAGAAAAAAAAGGGTCAAAACATTCAAGGTTAACAGATGCCTTAGCTGATGTTTGGTGCCATCTGAGGGTTTTTAGTTATCTCTGTTAACAAGGTAAATATGTTGTAACACCATGAAAGAGGAATCAGCAAGTATCAAATGGTTCAGTGGACCCCAGTGTTGCAGTGTGTGTGCGTGCGTGCGTGCGTGCGTGCGTGCGTGCGTGCGTGCGTGTGCGTGTGTGTGTGTGTCTGTGTGTGACACTGGACACATCGCTGAATAGGTCCTAAAAAGATTATCATGTAAAAGTACAATTAGCTTCGAAAAATAGAAAGTTCTTGCAAAGACTCAAGAACACACACACACACGGACACACACACAGATACACACACACATTTTATGATGACAGTAAGCTGCACCACAGGAACCGAGGTACCTACGACATCACGTGTTGCACTGTAGAAAGGAAGAGTATGACTGTTCTACCGTAGTGACAACATGAAGTTCAGAGGCAGCACAAAGCTGATGCAGGAACACTGAGCAAATGGAGGCGTTGGTGTTCACCAATCACCATGAGTGATTGTTTTGTGCCAAGCAAAAAGACAAGACGAAGAGGCAGAAATTGTCATTGCTGAAAAACAGGTGAAAGATAGAGTCAACAGTGCAGCTAAATGTTTCCATCTTTATTTTTTGTAAATAAATATTGAAGAATAAATGTTAGAGTTCCCCTTCTTTTTAGCTTCCATTACAAGTCATCATTAGAAACAGGAAACAGTGGTGGTGGTTGAATAAATGAAGGTGTTGTGTTTAGACATGGTGAGCCACAGCAGCGGCTCCGACTCTTCATCAAGCCTCATTGGCGAAACTCGTCCAGCGCAGTCACTTCCCAATTCCCCCGTTCACCCGCCCATTCATCAAGGCTCGCTCTGAGTGTGAGCGTGTGCATGCATGTGTGTGTGGGGGAGGTTGCCGAGCAGCAGAAAGAGAGGTCACCGTGGTAATAGGAAGCTGAGAGAGACTGACAGGAGTGTGCATGTGTACATAATCTATTAATTAAAGGCAAGACAGCACAATGGACGGGGAACCTCGTTTTTTTTCTTCTTCTCCTTTCCGCCTGCATGGTATCGCCCCCCCCCCCCCAGCCCATCCCTCTCCCCTCTGATGCTCCTCCTCACCCACCCACACTCTCCAGGTAGGCAGAGAAAACACACAGCAAGACATCTATTGAGAGATTAAAACCAAATCTTCTAGATTGCCATATAAAAAGGTAATTTACAATATTAAACTGACTTTTATATATATGCAAATGGATCCCCCCCTCCCACAGACTATTTGAATAATTTATGTGAGCATGTTCCTTTTGGAGGGGGGAGGGGGTGGAAGTGAAGAGAGTGACTTTTCCACTCTATATAAAATAACCCAGTTATGCTATAAAGGAGACTATTAACTTTCTCCCTTCATCTTTCATTTCACTTTTTCTTCTTCATCGCCGAGTTGATTTCTTTCAATTACATCTATTGCCTTTCCTTCAGGTAGTGGAGGAGCACTAACATTCACAGCTTATTGAGCTGCTTCTCTCTTTCATGTTTTTTTCTTGCCCACAGGCATCTCCTGTCTTTTCTTTCCTTTCCTTTTTTTTCGCCTTGGCACACGGTGACAATCACGTGTGGGGTGAACAGATGTTTTCTTCACCTGTATTTCTTGCACCTTTTGGCAAAAATAACAGGAAAGAAAATAATTTAGTGGCATAAGAGTGACACGATTTTTTTTCATCAAATTACAAATCTTCAAATCTGTATGTAATGTTAATTTGAAGAGAAACACTGGGAAAAAAAAACTGTAATGTAAAACCATGAAACTAACATGTTTAGTGAATAAGGCCAATTTCTCCTTCACTTTTTGTTTCCAAAGTAAAAGTCATACCTCTGTCAAACCTCCTGCAATGCGTTTCATTGCCTGTAATTCAAATCAGTCACCAAAGATTTTTTTGGGATTATGATTTTTCCCAGGAAGGCTGGCATCTATCAAAACGTGCTACTGTTAAGCAAAATCTCAGAGGTCATGTTGAAACCCATTTTATGAAGGCCAGTGCAATTTAAAGTGCTTTAAAAAAAATATCTACCCTTGCATAATTACAAAAAAACCCATTATAACGCATAATACAATGAAGCAGTAGAATACTAAGCACTATAGGGGAAAAACTGGGTTGGAAATACTTTTAAAATATCATTTGAATGGGGGCAACAGACATCAGTCTCAGTTCGGGGCCTTTTAATTCTTAACTTTGACTGCCCCCGTTCTTTGTGGTTTCTCTCTGGCCTTCTCAGGTGTGACTGAGGATCTGAAGATCAGGTCCATTGTGAGTCAATTACTATCTCGTCTCCGAGGTCCCCACTGAACCAAGAGCCACATGCTGCTACGAACTGCTCCCGAATGCCCTCACAGGAGAAACAAGCTTGCATTGAGAACAGTGCACTATGTGCACTTCATGTTGATTCAGTTTTAAGCCTGTGCTAAACAAAAATAAAGAAAAGATCTTACTGGGGCTCATTATCATTAAATGTATCCATTAAAGTCTTCAATCAGATGTGCAGAAATTAGCTTCAACTTTAAACACTTAGAAGTTACAAATAAATAAAACTGGAAGACATGTAATCACTTTTGTTTGCTGGTGAGTTTAAGAAAAGAAGCAGCATAAAACGTTGATTAAAAATATATATCTGACTCACTGAAAGCTGTGTTTGTGCTCATTTATACTTATGTTCCATGCACGTCTACCTACGTTAGTTCAGGAGTTGTTTGTCGTGCCACGATGTGTTAAATGAAACTTTTAATGAATCGAGAGAAAGTTAAAGTCGAAGTATGAGGTCATCTTCTAACTCTGATCTTTAGCTGAATACAAGTTTACTTTGAATTCTTTGTTACTTTATTGGTTTGAATCTGCACGAGTATTCTTTTCCATCCTCCCTACGCACTATCTTGTTTTTCACGCTTCTTAATTTTCCAATTCAGAATTTTGAAACAGGATCTTGTTTAAAAAGGTCTGACTTACCAGTTCTATAATGTGAAGTATGTGTGAAGTATATTGATTATCTAACAGCATGCTCGAGTAGTTGATTAATGTCCACATGAAGGCACATAAAGCTTTGCACTCACTTATGTTCACTCACGCGGCAGAGAAACAGAAAATATTTTTGGTTTGTCTGAATATACATTCAAAGGAGAAAATGATATACGACACTGACCTCCATGCAAACCTCTGCCTCAAGCTAAGGCTATGCTAAGCTAAGCTAAACTAGCCCTGGCTAGGCTATCAGACACATGTATGCTTTTAGCATCATTTTTACTCAGTTTTGTTGGTTAGACACTCTTTTACAGAGTAACTGTTGCTTGGATGTCTGCCTGGACAGTGGTTCTTTAGTAAATGTTAATTTAAACTTCTTGTCTGTGATAGGAGCTTGCATAAACACACACACACACACACACACACACACACACACACACACACACACACACACACACACACACACACACAC
>JASSRZ010000002.1:1127110-1150541 GCA_032164315.1 Malacoctenus gilli
TGTGTGTGTGTGTGTGTGTGTGTGTGTGTGTGTGTGTGTGTGTGTGTGTGTGTGTGTGTGTGTGTGTGTTGGGGGGGGAAGAAAACGTAAAACTATACAAAATGTGTGAAGATAAAAATGTTATGCTCAAGTGTCAATAAAAAATATATAAATTAAAAAAAAAACCCTCAGCTATTCTGCTGTGCGAGTGGCCTGATGCAGTGGTCCTGGAGTTGCTCAGGTGTGAAGGAATCACACAAAATAGTGACCACCTGCTCCAAGTACGCGTTTGTACTGAGGTCAAGTGCTGCCTTGACGCTCCCTGCTCGCTGTTTATGCAGTCCAATGGACAGGCGCATTTGCAATGAATTACAGAAACACGCCTTGAAGCAGCCAGTGATTGATTCCAGGATATTTCCGGCTGATTGCATTCTGACTTCGTCTTTTTTTTTTTTTTTTACTAACTTTCCTGTTGATTTTGAGTGCACAGCTCCCATCAGCAAATTCATGTGGACGCCAACAGCGTTACCATGACAACGATTGCAGAAAGTGATTAATAAAACGCTGTAGTTTTCAGATGCACCAAATTCAATTTGGTTACTTTCAAATTACAGTGAAAATAAAAGAGCATGAAGATTTACTTTGGGGAAAAATTATTTTTGAATGCAGTGTTAACGAGGCAATTGAAACATGACACTTTGACTTGGTTGTGCTGCTTGTTCTGTAGATACAGAAGTTGGTGTGAAGGCAGATTGTAGTGGCTCACACAGCTCACCTGAGCGAGCAGAAAGAGAAGTGAAATTGTTGGATTCCTGCTTAGACTTGTTCTTGGAAATGCAGTCGAAATTCTTCACAGGGATTTGATGTGCGAGTCTCTGGAGGTTGATTCTGTGCTGCCTCTGATGACATTCTCTCACAGTCAAGTGGAACAAAAGCTTAAATTATGAAAAGTCAAACACATGAAATAAGATATTAAAACAGTACTTAGCAGTGAACAAAAGGATTTCAGGCTCTGTGTGGGTGACTTTAATAGTGTGTGATTGTTAGCTTGAAGAGAATATCCTCATTATATATTAGGTTGGACTTCAGAGCAGGAGACACGGGGACTGTAGCATGTGTAAATGTTCTCAATGTTCCAGCGAAGATTAGAAATTAAATCCCTGTATGGAGTCATGAAGGTGCGGGGGAAAAAACACAGTCATTAGATATGTATCTGTTGGAAATCCATTCAGTGTGGAATCAAAGAGTTTGAAAAAGAAGAAAAGTGTTTTGTTTTTTTTTTTTGTGGAAGGAACACAAGCTTTACTGCACAGTCTGATTCATTTAATCTGGCCCTCCTGCAGGGAGCGTGTTCCCGGGAGAGACCGTCTGGGTTTGTCGGCTAATTGGGATGATTTAACCAGAAAAAAAAAAAATCAGTATGTGGGGAGGGGGGGCATTCAGTCTGGCTTGGTCTTCTGTGCTGCACTGGAAGGAAACCAAACATTTACATGCTCATTATCATCCGCCGGAGCTCTAAAAATAACATGTGGCCATCACAGGGTTACGGGAGTGTTGCTTGAGACGAGAGCACATCTCTCACATGTACTTTCATCAGTTCCCTCACACGAGCCGACTACTTTTTGAAGCTTCGGATCTTAGAATCATTTAAGCTCAAAGAAGCCAATATTTCATGTTGATGTGTTGTGGCACGTAAATTAATTCATCCACATGCCAGGAAATGAGAAGGACAACAAAGGGTTGAGGGGCTTACTGGGGGGATCAGATTCTGTGTCTGTACACTGGAAGAGCCTTTGTACAGTGGCAAAGGGATAAGAACCTTCTACTTTTTGGGGGGAGTGAAATTAACATGATGGACATGCATTTCTTCTTTTCTATCATGAAGAAAAAAACATAATGACGATAAAATGTGACAGAAAATGTTTTAAATGTTATGATTGGGGGAAAAATGGAAAAAAGCAGCAGTGGATGTTTCTATGCACGAAGACATCTGACAACTGAAGAGAAGCAAACATTTCCGATGATCAGAATTGAAGCAAACGGATATCCTTTGTTTACATGTTTTACCTCTTTGTCAGACACATCCTTTAGAGTGTGCACAGGTGTAATGATGTGAGTCACTCTGTGCGTCTCCCTCGCAGAGCCTTCCTCCCCCCAGGTTCAGTGAGTTTCCATGAGCTCGAGTCTTAGAAACACTTTATTAGGACCTTTTTACGACAAAACGGTTGAATAACTGCAACTCTACAATGAGAAGATCTAAGTCTGCTCATGCAAGTGCAGGTTTTTTTTGTTGTTTTTATTAAATGCCGAGGCAAAATGTGGTTAGACGAAATGAGAATAAACATCAGGGAAACAGTGGCTATACTGTGATAATGATCTATATCACAAAAATAAGACGGCAGTGTCTGTGTGTGTCGCATGTTGTGCTTGCTGTGACAGACCACCTAAAGCATCCCCTTCACAGGAGCATGAGCATCTGATTTCCTGAAAGTTAGTGTTGACGTTAACGCTATACTTTGTTGAGTGGATCTCTGACGGCTTGAATGGAGTCACTACAGCACCACAAAGCAACAGTACTCTGCTGCTGTTCGCCACCACCGCGTCCCCGAGCCAACTGTGACTGCGTTTGGGTCAAGCGGAGGTGAGTAGGAAGAACTCAGAAGGGAGGCGGGACTTAGGAGGGAGGCAGAGAGCTCGATTAAGGTGTGCCGTGCAAGATTGGCAAATACAGCTTTAAGTCATTTTGACACCTTTTGTAGCTGGTGGGAGATCAGCTGTGCGAACTCCCTCAGAGGGGAGAACTTAAGTAGCTATGACGACTCCTCATGCATGAAGCTGTAATGCAATAATAACACCACACAACTTTTGAACCAAGTCCTTCCATGTCAACTGAGGCTGAGGAGGGACTGATGAAAAAAGCACCCTCTGTATAAACAGCCTTGAATGTGTTTGCTGTCCCTGCATGGGAAATAACTGAACTGATGAAGAGGCTGCATGCTGCTGCAGTTGTGACTGCATCTCTATAGTTTACTACAACTTTCTTTTTCTACTCATGGGCATGTGAAATAATGGAATAAATCAGAGTAGCCAGAGCATATGCTTAGATACTACAGTGTCTGGGCAAAATTGTTACTTCTAATCAGAAAAAAGCAGCAATGTTTACTTGACTGATTGAAAAACTCCAGCACTTAGATAATGATCAGAGTTGTAGTGTGAACATTTAGTGACTTGCTGAAGCTCCCTGCGCACTTTAATGTTTAGCACCAACATCACGTTCACTTGTTTGAAGACCAGTTGTGTACCTCTACGCGAACACCTTCAATTTCAACAGTCTTCATCCTCCTCTTCATGTGGGCCTCTGAAGCTTTACAGATTCCCAGCACTTTCCTGCTCTTGCGGCAGGCCTGCTCTTGCTGACTGTCTGTGTCTGCTGCTTCCTTCCTGCCTCAGAGGACCAGTGCACTCAAGTAATTCGTCCTAATTTGACCACACAAAATTCACAAATTTCATTCCTCACACAAGAAGGATCAGCTCACATGATGGTGTTCCAGGTTTTTTTTTTTTTTTTTTTACAGTTTTTATCCCAAAGTTTTGCATTTTATACGTGTTCATAATTACATAATTTTCAACCCTAAAAATGCGTTTTAATAATCAAATAAACAGTGGTTTTACTCCCATTATTTTTCTCATCACATTCTTTTCTCTCATGAAATAAATATTCTAAGAAAGGAGGCCTGCTGTGAATACAGACAAACATATTTATCATACCACCACTGCTTGAACGAGAACCACTATTGCAATATTAAATGTGGATGATTTATTAGAGTGTTACTTTTTTTTCTCGAGAATACAAACCTCGAGTCTTTCCCACAAGTGACATATCTTTGTCCTAATGATGAGCTGCGACCTTCTAATTACCACTTACAAATTTCCAAATCAAAAGAAAAACAATCTGATGGGGGGTAAACTCTGAAGGTGGTCATCGGTCAGGACTTATACACAAGCAATGATCATTATCTGGTTTCCTAGAAGCCATTTCCTCTCTGCTGGAATATGAGGGGCCGTAAGAATGACGTCACTTTTAAAGTTTTCACATAAAAACCTTCTCAGCTCAGCTCGGCTTTAAGCAGCTGGACTCTATACATCTCTGTTACCTTCTGATTAAAAGGGTTGTCCTCAAAGTGACTGTGTGCAGCTAAAAATTCAGCTTTTCACAAGATTCTACATACACATTGGAGTGAGCAACTATGGCCTCAATTTAATTGTTTTGCAGTTATTTTCATTTGAACAAAGAGGTAACGATACTTGAATTTGCTTGAAGGACAGTTAAAAAAACAGCATTCTCATGGCCATTCTGGAAAAGTGAGTTGTTTTAATTTTTTGGGAATCAATCACAAGACAGGATCTGCTGTCCATATTCATCATCATCACAAAATGGCCCTTTGAACTTATCCCCCCCCACCCAAAATTGTTTGATTCAGTCATATGTCATGTACAGAAGTCAGCACTTTTGACCCATGTGCACTTCAGTGGAAACAGAGTGATGAAAATAGAAGTGAATTAGTGTCCTCCTGTCACTGTTACTGTTGGTATAGTTTGTCTGAGAGTGAAAGCAACCACAAGGTGTAATCAGCATAGGGAAGTCAGCCATGTATTCTGGCGCCATCTCAAATGTGTAACAAAAAACATTTGTCATTGACATGCAGCAGATTTCAGTTGCACCAAATTTGTTTGGGATGGAACTCATCACTTATGTGCTCTTCTCACCAAGCAACAGAATGGATGCCAACAAATAAATGTCTATATTTGACTTGATCAGCTCCGACTGAAAGGTATCAGTTGCCACTTGTGGATACTATTGGTGTGTGTGTGTGTGTGTGTGTGTGTGTGTGTGTGTGTGTGTGTGTGTGTGTGTGTGTGTCTGTGTGTGTGTGTGTGTGTGTGTGTGTGTGTGTCTATGTGTCTATGTGTGCGCGTGCGTGCGTGCGTGTGTGTGTGTGAGAGAGCTGTAGTGTGAAGAAGCTCGCCAGCAAGACTCTGCTTTTCTCCCCTACAGATGGGTTGAGAAGCTCTCAACAGCACTGGGCCCTGACCTTGAAAGCGAGCTTGGCGAGACACCTTCCTGTGTTGAGCTAACCGTTGATGGTATTTCTCCTCAACAGAGCACAACATCAATCATTTGCATTCTGCGGCTGGATGGTGGCCAGACGCGGGTAAATATTACGTACCGCTGGAGGAACTGAGCTGAAAGGGAAGTTTGGCTCCAACGCTGCAAGCATTTGGGATAATGAGGCAGCTCATGGCTCATGACACACACGCACGCACGCACGCACGCACGCACGCACGCACAGAGGATCGGATGTGGTTGTTGTGCTCAAATTAAGATGGCAAAGAAGCAGAGAATAAAAAGTTTAGGAAACAGAAACAGAACAAAAAACTAATTCAATATTTTTCAGCCTAAAGTATTTGAAATTTATCTAATGTAATTGGGAAATGTGTCTGGAGCTCAAGCATTGTTTGAATTCGTTTAGGATTTGGAATCTCTGAACTCATCCACATAGGGACAAAATCAATCAAGTTTTTAAAAAAGACCATGTATAATGTTTGTGAACGCAAGGCCTGTAAGTGGCACTGAATTGCACTCAAATGCAAGAATAAGACAGACACATCAATCTTTGCACACAATTCGTGTGATTCGTGATTTGACCACAGTTGAATCTGGTGTCAAGAACAATGATTGCTTCGTAAAAAAAAAGAAAGGAACTGAATGATAAGATTTCTAAGGTATTTGAAAAAACATATTCAAGTTTGATAAAAAGCAAAAATTGAAATGCTAAGGTTGCCAAATTTTAACTTCTCCTATATGCTTCCTTCCTCTCACACCCATTGATCTGACTTGCATTTCTTGAGAGGGAGCTAATGTATCTGAAGGAAATGTGGTGCCCATATTCGCATGTAGCACTGTGGTTGTGATGTGTTTTTTACATTGACAATGTACAGCACACAGAATGTGCTCTGGATTGCTTTGTTTTTTGCATCTAAAAAAAAATACTTCCTTCGCTGCTGCTGACAGAAGGACTTGGCGCCAGGGCGCCAGCTGGCAACAGGTTGATCCACTTCTGCATCTGCATGAGCGGAGCGACGCAGCCAGTCGGCGTGTGTCTCTGAGCGACAGCTGAACGATCACAGTGAGGCTCAGTCAGCGAGTGAGAACGAATGCAGTCGCGGGGAAAAATACAAGGACCAAGAAAAAAAAATAAAAGGAGTTGATGTGTTAAAAGCTGACAGCTGCATTCTCTTTAATTAGTCAAGGTTCAAAACACTGTCAGAAAACCCCCTCAACATCCAGGGAGAGGGGCTATGTCTCAGCGAGTGTGTGTAAAAGCTCTAATGTGTCATTTGAATTTGAAAATTTCTTCTCATTAGTTTGAGCCAATCTGTGTTTTGACCCAATCTGCCTCTCTGCTTCATCGGCTGTGACAACTTATCGCTACATTTGTAACATGTATTTGTTTTTCTGAAGAAACAGCACTACCTCAAGGAATGCACGGTGACGCTAAGTGTTTATAAAGTGTCCATTCACAATGATTCAGTCACTCCAACTCTCCTCTCATAAGTTCATGGATTTTCACATCCATGGTTTAGGAGTGATTAAAAGGCGAGAGTTATGGTTAGGGTTGAGAGGGAATGACTTGAGCATCTGCTTTATTCCTTGAGAACAAATGTTGAGACGCGACCCAAAAAACTTAATATCCGTTCAAACAGTAACTTTAACAATATTTGTCTTCAGAAAGAACATCTGAAAACTATAATGATAGTAGACACTTATAGAAATACAAAGAACCAAACCACCTCCCGAACAAATATGAGAGAAGAAGAAAGTAGCGCTGTGAGACTCCCCACGGGCCCCTGTGTATGTGTGTAATTAGTCTATAATTACCAGTCAAGGTGTTTGACAGGGAAGAAGGTGAGTCTGGGAGACCTTTAGCAGCGGGGCATCTGCAAATGAGACAGCTTCACAATTAACTAGCATCTTCCTCATTCCACCAAGCCAACTACCACAGGATTTGCATCACTTTTTTAAGGAGATGTCAACAGGCAGAAAGACTCAATTAATTCTCTCAGCTGCCCTAATCGTTCCACATGAAGCACATCAACTCTGACCTGCTGCTGAGTCAAGGCACCGGCAGTTCTTCTCATTAGAAACAGGAACAAAAGTCTTTTCCATTGTGGTTTCATCACACATAACATGGAAAGTTCATAACAAGGAAAAAGGAATATCAGAGAGGATTAAGTACAATTTGAGCTCGGTAACTGAAAGGGAAACTTTGCTGTAGGTAAGAAAGGATCCGTACTGTTTTCAAATTCTCTAAATGGGCAACTACTATATTTTCCCTACAATGCACTGGCCACGACATTAAAAAAAAGCCTCCCGGGATCCTGCTGGACACAGGACACAGGCCAGTATTAAAGCAAGTTTGCACCATCTTTTTCAGTCTGTTAGAAGTTAGTGTTGCAAAGATAAAGGCAGCCTGAGAAACACAATACTTATTGTATATGGTCTTCTTTAACTTTGTTCCGTCGACATTTTTCAACCTTGACAAAGGTCATTGTGTTTATTTTTCTCATTTCAGAGAAAGTAATAGAAAGCGCACAACAGAATACAATTAAATATGGGTTCTTTTTTTCTTGACACATGTTGTATTTTTCTTCCTTCCTCCCTAACAGCTGCAATGTTTATTCTTTTCCAGTGAGTCCAGTACATTGGATGATACATAAAACACTGCAAACACAGGGGGCAAACACCGCCAAATATGTACTATAATAAAGATAAGGATTCTTTATTTTTCATACATCCATATGTTACAACATAAGACCAAACAAAATTTCTCCTCAAGTCCCGGTTGAGCCAAACAGAAACAATAATAAGTGAATGAATTAAAGGTAATCCAAGATGCAAAATTAGACAGTATAAGAAAACAATTAATTAATAAATTAATTAATACATAATAATAAATTGGCATGTGTGCAAACTGTGCTGTGCAATTATTGTCAATCTAAGAATATTGCACATGTGTAAAGTGTCCAGTGGTAGGTTGGGGGAGATTTACAGAGCACCACCAGCTGAGCGAATGCAAAGTTCACCATTTAGCGCACTTTGTCATTTGAGATTATTTACACTCCAACACACGTGTGAGGAGGTTCAGCATTAATTTACAGCAAGCGTTTTGTCAAGTTAACTCATTTTGTGTCCAAAGTTAACTTCAAATGTTTGGCTTCTGTCTGCATTTCTTGTGGCAAATGGTGCTCTTTGTATGTTGAAGCACTTCAGACAGTGAGTGGCATTTTAGTAGGAAGCAATATTGCTGGAACTAGAGTCCTTGTATATTTGACAGCAACTCTTGCAGGACTCCATCAAGTCGATCTAGCTAACTTCCACAGACGTTGTTGCTGATTCTCATTGAAAAGGGCTCAGATTGGACACTGCATCACTTTGCTGCTAAGGTTACAGCAAACATGAGGAACTCTGAAAATTAAGTGCAATCCCGATCCCATTGAAGTTGGGACGTTGTGTTAAACAGAAATTAAAACAGAGTAAAATGATTTGCAATCATGTTCAACCTAAACCCAATTGAAGACACAAGAAAGACAAGACTGTTAATGTTCAAACTGAAAAACTTTATCTTTGTTGGACGATAATCAATAACTTAACATTTTATGGCTGCAACATGTTCCAAAAGAGCTGGGACAGGGTCATTTTTACCTCTGTGTTACATCACCTTTCTTTTTCACACCATTCAATAAGCATTTGGGAACTGAGGACGCTAACTGTTGAAGCTTTGTAGGTGGAATTCTTTCCCCTTCTTGCTTGATGTAGAGCTTCAGCTGTTCAACAGTCCGGGGTCTCCACACAATCTCAATGGGGGACAGGTCTGGACTGGAGGCAGGCCAGTCTCGTACCCTCACTCTTTCTCTAAGAAGCCACGCTGTCATGACATGTGCAGAATGTGGTTTGGCAATGTCTTGCTGAAATAAACCGGGACATCTATTACAAAGATGTTGCTTGGATGGCAGCATATGTTTGCTCAAAACCTGTATGTACCTTTCATCATTAATGGTGTCATTACAGATATGTAAGTTACCCATGTCATTAGCACTAACACAGCCGATACCATTACAGCTGCTGACTTCAGAACCTTGTGTCTATAATAGTCTGGATGGTCGTTTTCCTTTTGGTTCTGGAGGACACATTCCAAAACAATTTGAAATGTGGACTTTTCAGACCATCGGACACTTTTCCACTTTACATCACCCAGGGAAGATCCCAGAGAAGCTGGCAGCGTTTCTGAGTGTTGTTTACTAATGGTTTCTGCTTTGCATTGTTGAGTTTTAGTTGCACTTACGGATGTAGCGGCGAACTGTATTTACTGGCCGTGGTTTTTCTGACCTGTTCCTGAGCCCATGTGGTGATATACTTCACAATGTTTCACAATTAATGTCTGTTTTTGATGCAGTGCCGCCTGGGGGATCGAAGGTCATGAGCATTCAGTGTTGGTTTTGGGGCTTGCCGCTTGCAATTCTCTAGGTTCTCTGAATCGTACATTTATTAATCGTTGCCATTGCTGACAATGTCAGCTTTCTGTTTTTTGTAGCATGAATGAGTCAGCAAACGAAGTAATGGAGATGATGACTCATGAGTCCCGAGTCAGTCGAGTGACTCATGATTTTTGAGTCACGAGTTTATGACCCGCACATCACTACTGCATCGATTTCATGGCAGTTAACAAATACAGCTTCAGCAGATGTCTTTAGTACATTCATCTGATGTCATCACAAGCATCAAATAATTTTCTGTGGCTCTGGAAAAATGTATGAGAAGTGCAGGTGCAGGTTGCGGGGAGTTCTGCCAGAGAATATAGAACATTTTTCTCATTCATCAACAGTTCTTTTACTGTTTCGGAGAGCACCTTAAGGTGTACTGAACTTGCCAAAAGTGAAACTATGTGCTTGTGTTTGGAATACAGAGGTGTTTATTTTTTGTGGGACTGTCTGTGAGGACTCTGTGCAAAGCGCCTCTGTGTGAGTAGTCGCGTTTGTTAGCAGGAGGGAAATGTGACATTTTCAAGCTTGACTCCCGCATGAACGGTGACGGTTTATTCTCTTTGTGTGCTCAGCCCAACAGATAGAAGGGAGGGGAGGGTATCTCTGAGTCTTGAAGGGAGAGGGATTCCTTTTGTGACTTTATCATAGATTTACCAATATATGTGACACCATGCTCCAGAGGTAGCGCATTTGTTCTGTTTGTTTTATCTCTCTTTCAGGCGCGCTGTCTTTGTTCTACAGAGGAAGGGCAGATGGATTGATCTTCCGAGAGGGAGAAAAGAGGGAACTCGATGCAAAGTCCCAGAGCTGTTAGAGGAAAAGATCTTTTCCTTCCATGAATAGAGGATGATAAAGATGTGAGACGGTTTCCGAGGCAAGGGAGCGCCTCTGATACAATTGCTGCTACACATCCTGTTCGGCGCAGAACATGGCACTCAGCCTGAGGACACATGCAGTGGCACTGCAGAGGCCCGTGAAAAAATTTATCGACAGGAAGCTGATGGGCTTCAGCTACAGGTCCACCCCCCCCCAAAAAAAAAAACATTAGGTGGTTTGATTGTACCTCACGAAAACAAATAAACAAAAGCTAAAATGTGACAGACTAAATGAGAATGTACACACTGTGGGACACGATGTTTTAAGTGGTGTTTTGGATGCATCAGCGTGTCTTCCTGGTCCTCTTCCAGGCCTGCAGGATGGGACGGTGAATTTGTGCATTTTTTAAAATGAAAAAAAAAGAAAGAAAAAATCCAGCTCCACATGACAACACAAACGCCAAAGTGGGAACTCTCCGAGAATGCCAAACGTGTATTTCTGTGTCTGCGAAGGAAGAGGGGGAGGGTAATCCCTGTGGTACTCCATACGCCTGCAGGGGAGGGATGGATCAAACAGCATGACACACATCATCTCAAGCTCGGCCTTTCTGTCTCGTTTCCCATCACCCTCCATGTCTGATCCCTTTCTCAGCAGGGAGAGGAACAAATTACCACTTCCTGTGTGCTTCACAGATCATTCTATGTTCCTGTAAAACAGGGCCAAAAACGGTTTAATTTTGCGAATTCAGAGATGATATACGTCTTGAAATCTGTGCACGATTTGTCATGCCTGTGATTTTAATAGCTTTCCTGAAGCCTTTTATCATTAATCAGAAATTTCAGGAGCAGATTATATTTTTCAAGTTCAAACTGGCTAAAATATGATCAGAAATGTGAATACTTCAGTTAAAGAGTAGTTTAGGGTTTTTTTTAAATCACAATTTCTGCACTTAATTCATCTTATTCATAAAATCATTAACTAAACATATTGGGAGCAGTAAACTGCAGCAGTGCAGCACCCAGGGAGCAGTCGAGTGTTTAGGCGTTGCTAAAGGGCTCAGAATGGTGGAGACAAGGAAGGGGACCAGCAGTCACTCTCATTTCCTGACCTCAACGTCTTGCCAGACCTGGGACTTGAACAAAAAACAGGTTAAGGACTAAAGGCAATTTATTTGGCAGAGATGTAGAAATGGTTTTGTTTGACAGAAGATTAAACTTTGGTTCTTTTTTTTACTAAGTTTACAGATTAACTCTTCAGCGAATAAAACCACATACCTGCTTATTTATACATTCAGGACAAGATTTGTTAAGAATCTAAATAACAATCCTAATTTCATGAGCATGCACTGAGCCTTACACTTTACCTAGACTCAGAGTGTCTCGCACCATTTACAAACACTGCTTGACCACAATTTCAATCCAGGCTTTAATTATGATGTCAACAGCTGGCAGGGCCCTTAATGGCCAGGGACTGATATCAACAAAGCAACAGCATGCACCTACAGGAGTGTTTGAATAAGGTTTTTGCACGAGGTATGACTTCTGTCTGCTATTGAAAAGACTGGCTGGAGCAAGTGTGTGCGTGTTTGTGTGTGCATGTGCATGTGTGCATGTGTAAGCACAGAATACGAATAATCCATGAAAAGTAATCACTTCTCTCCAATGTAAAGAAATGTCTTTGCCGACCAGCCAACTTGACCGTCAACATCTTTTGTTGTTTTTGTTTGTTACAAATCTAATCTTCTAAATTCTGATAATGTTCATAACATTTTTTGTCTTAACGAATCATTTAAAATCGGATTAAAGACTTCTGTGTGTCTAATGTCACTCAACTGTTGTACGTGAGACACCCCAAATGTATGGGACAATGGAGACGATCACCAGGACAACACGTGAGTGTTCAAATCTTTAAAAGCAGAGGTTTTCACAAGGACTTGTCATAAATTAGGGAAAAAAAATTGTCCTTTGGACTCCTATTGAAATATTTTAATTGGCTCCACAACATGTTTCACGCAAGCTGTTGGGGTCAACGTGTCTTATTGTGCCCTTTATGGGACTAAAATTAGATCAGCCATAAGTTCCTCTTCTCTTAACTATTCACCTACACAGTGATGAATTAGAGCTGGACTCTAATGTGAGATTTTTGTATCAGAATAGAACTAAATGATGTGTTTTTAATGAAACATTTATTCATACTTTATTACCACACTCCAAACACAGAATGTTTGTCAGTGCACCTAATAAAGTTCCAGTTACATAGATACACGTGTCACCGCTGAGTTACTGTATGTCAGACGGAAAGTGCTCGAGGGGGCTCAGCACTCCAGCATGCCAATGATACAGAGACAACACTAAACTCATGAAAACCACACTGCTTGGCCAGGCAAACACAAACTTTCAGTTTTGCAAACTGCCTTATGAACGCAAAAATAAGACCATTCATAAGCAAAGTTCGCAAAATATAAGCATACAGCCTAAGAAAAAGGTGGTTCCCATATCAGGCACACACAACACTGTCCTACAAAAAGTCCTACAAAAAGTACTACAAAAAAAGCCAACAGTGTAAACATTTCACTTAGCAGTGAGCTTTAGTATTATAGGAGCATTTTGAATTACCTCCAGGATGCCTCACCTGAGGTGGTTGATGTTCCCACACTGCCTGCAGCAGGGCTGGCAGTCAGCACAATGAATGAATGGAGTGGAGAGCAGCAGCAGCAGCAGCCTCCTGCAGAGCTCAGTGACTGCTGAGGTACTTGTGGAGTTTGCTCCTGCAGGGTTTCCCTTCGGCGCAGGGGTCATTGACTCCACAGCATTGACTGCAGCTCCTTCCACACCACATTGGTCAGTTCCACTCGACGAGGCCCCACTCTCCTTCACTCCACTCTCGCTCTCCCAACGCACACACATGCACACGCACGCACGCACGCACGCACGCACGCACGCACGCACGCACAAAGATTCATGTGCCTCCTACAAACAAAACTGTCGACATGAAGTCAGAGGAAACCTTCAAGTAAAATAAAAGCAGCCAGAGGCAACATACATGCTGCAGTGCAACAAATACAGTTTTGCATTCATATGCATTCATATGATATTTTGCATGAGACAGTACTCAATCAATCAAAATCCCTGAATAGCTTGATGAGGTTCACACTTTAAGGTGTTATATCCAAGCTTTGGGTGCTTTGCTAACCCTTCCCGAATAGTCATTCTCAGAGTTGCAAATGATGATTACAGGGATGAGCAAAGTTCTGCTTCTATTTGATCTGGCCTGCTGCCACCAGGTATGCTGTTATGATGAATTAAAGGACACTAAATAAAAAGAGGGCCTTTTATGGCTCAAATGCTTCAAATTTCCACAATGACTTGACAAAACTTCCATCAAATTCCTGATGCAAGTTTGAAAACCATCCCATAGTCTGGTGGGGGATGTGTTACAGTGGTCAACATCCCTTCCCTTTTCTGTAGCTATGGAAGTGACGTGACCCATTCGGGACTGCAACTGTTTGTCAATTACTGAAATAGTCACTGATGAATTTCAGTGATTGACAATTGTCATTTAGAAATCTTGCTACACTGTGAAACATGTCACTCTCACCACACTCTCTGCCACTGAACAGCCATATGGCAATCTTTGTTTGGGAAACTTTTACCCTTAATTCTGGTTTGAAGATTGGTACATCCTGATCCAGCTGGCATTTTTGGTTTGTGGCTGACTTTGCATTTTTGAAGACTGACTAATGTCACTTGCTGCAAACAACCATGTAACAACTCACTGGCCCAGCTTGAACACGCTGTGGTAAAATGTCAGTGGTGTTGGACGTTTTTCTTTTGAGAAATAGAGTCAAACATTCAGCTGAAGTGGAACAAAATGCCATGTTTTTTGCCCTGTCATGCTGTGGTTGATACATTCATGAAAACTGTCAGACTGACACTGTTACTGCTGACAGCAGATTTCATAACCATAACTTCTGGAGCAAACACAGGGAGAAAAAATCAAGTGATGTGTTCAAATACTTGTCTTAATTCTGACATTCCAGTACTCCAGTACATCTATTCACACGAGTCATCAGTATGTCACAAATAACTCTGTGGTTTTTTGTACTTTGTCGTAATTGATAATTCTGCTGTACCTAATGTTGTGGTCAGTGACCATATGATTGCATATTTACAGTCAGGTGTCCTGTCCTTGTTTGTAAAAAAAGGACTCCTTTCTTTTTAATTTTCAATCACCACTGGTTCTCTTTAGGGGCTTTTTTTGTTCACATTTTTTATCGGCAGCAAAGTATGTTTCATAAAAGGTATTTTTTTCCCAAGAAGATAAAAAATCTTCTTTGTCTATTTAATTTAGCATTTAATTTGCAGTCACATTATTCAAAAGTTAATAGTAGCAAAGCTCACAAGAACCATCGAGTGGTTAACGAACAATTCTTTCTAATTATTTCCCTCACTGGTTTTCTTTCACTTTTGCAATAATGACCCTTTGAACTTTCCCCTGACCTCAGCAACAAGAGTGCCAGCATTTAGTTTGTCGGGCTCCATCTGACAATTCATCACATCACAATGTCATTAGAACATACATTTATATGCTCTATGCAGCTCTGATGTTCTATATATTCCCATAGGAAAGCTGTGTTGCTTATCTGTTGTTCAAGCTCATTTCTTGGGATCAGTTTGAGTTTCACACATTTGTATCACTCAGTGATAATTCGTTTCTGACTTACTTCTCATAAATGTGTATCGTTATTAAGAAGCAGAGACGTAATAGAGCAGGGGTTCTGAACCTTTTTTACCTCGGGGCCCAAATGTTCCAGTACAAAGTGGTCCTGGGCCAGTTTGGAACCGTTGAATAGCATTATTTCACATTCCACACCCAAGCAAATTCTAGATTTCTTGAAGATGTTCTTATCTATGTTGTAAATATGTTTTGTAGATTGAAGCCATGGAAAGCCATGCCTATCAAAAAGCTTTTGACTTCCAAACTAATCAAAAACGCTGAAGTGCTACGTTCATTAGCTAACACTTTCCCTATTCACAAACCCATACTTAAGGAAGTCAGGGTTGTATTTGCACATAAATTTTGCCTTTTGGGAGGAGGGTTTGTCACTTTCATTTTCATTTTTGTATTTTAAGAGCTCCTCCATACTTTTTGCTCTGCTAAGTACTGGCTAAGGGTGGACATGATGGTCTTCTTCTGCTTCCTTATTCAGGCTGGTTAAACAATTGTCTGCCGAAATCCCGCCACCAAGTGGTGGGAAGCTCTATTATACCTGAGCTTTTCACGGATACTGGTGGTTCCTTCTCAAGCAATATTTTATGAAGACCCATGGCCCTCACGGCCCACAGGTTTAAGACTTAAAACATTTTTGCGGCCCTCAAGGTGTGGCTTGCGGCCCATGCTTGGGCCACGGCCCCATGGTTAAGAATCACTGTAATAGAGATCAGGGGCAGACAACTATGGGATCTCCTCTGTTTATCCCGCTTCTCAAGTGAGATGAAAGTCAGAAAATAATGATCACTGAATGATACATATAGAGGAAGCTCAAACTGATCTCAAGAGATGATATTGAATAACAGATGAGCAACACTGCTTTCCTTTGGGTTGTAAGATGTAAAACTTCACCACAACTAACACCATCATCATGATCGGTCTGTAGGAAAAGGTTGGTACATGTTGATTCTTGCAAAGCAAAATTCAGGCTATATGTAAGAACTGCACACTGATTCAGTTTGATGCTTCATATAAATGGAATCGTTCCATTTATGAAATATGCAAATTCATTAGTGATTTCCAGATGAGTCTGGATATCTAAATAGACTTCCTGTTTTGTAGAGAAGTGTTTTTTTCCCTGTTGAATTGCTGATTTACCATGCAAAGCACTCAATGAATTCCAGCCCTCTGCTTCTAATAAGTGTGCTGCACAACCAAATCAGCACTCCTCCAACTCAAGGTGATGCACCAACCCCCACCCTCCTCCAAACAAATGGACCGTGCCAGCACCACCACCGAGTGGTCCATTTTCCTGGTGAGGTAACCACTTCCATTAGTGTTCATCAGCCGGTCCCACCAAGGGACCACTTAACTGACATCTGCTTGATGCTGGCATCTGCACGCTAAAAGGCAACATGTTCCTGTTGAGAGGAGAACGGAAAGGGACCCTTTTGGCTCAGTGTCTTCAACAAAGATTTCCAGGGATAGCAAGTACTATTTGATAGCTTTTTGGGCCACGTTTGAGAAGGAATGGATGAAAGGCTTCAACTCACATCCTTCAAGGCTACAACTAAAGCAACTGATCTCAATCGAAATCAGTTTCTTCGCTGACCTGGACTCCTTAATGCAGGTTGTCAGTGTCTTAGGACAGCTATGGTAGGTATATAAAATTGTGAGTCTCAATGTTTCTTAAAAGTACGATTTTGAAGAATTCAGTGATAATATTTCTGTGCACTGTGTGTCAGTAGTCAGTCACTGCCTCTCAGCATAGTCAGCAGTTGCAAAAAGCTTGATCTTCCTTGTTTCAGAATCTGCCACTGTTTTCCACTCCTATGATACTAGACAGGAATGATTATGATTCGACATACCATCCGGAGGCCAAAGGTGGTATTACATGATGGATTTACAGATCTGCTGTCTTTCCTTGTAATGCTCAGATTGTATTGCTATTGTTCAGATTACATGCAAGAAAGGCTTGGGGCTCTCTTTTTTATCTGTGATTTGCTAAAACATTACAGTGAACCTTCGCTATCACACAGTTCACCTTTCTCGGCCTTGTGGATTTTTTCTGTGCAGTTTTTTCCGAGTATTTTTTATTGGCTTTTTTCGTTTTTTTATAGTGTATGAACACATGTGTTCTGTGTCCTGATTGGCTACAGTGTCAACAGTAAACTAAAATCCTCCGTGCCTCCTCTCTGTCCTCTAAAAAAAATGCGTTCGGCTCGGCAAATTCACATTTACAAATTTTCTCTCCAAAAAAATCCAAAATGTCGAGGAAATGTTCTGCGCCGACAAATGCACAAGACGATGCTAACTTCGGCAGTAAAAGTTAAAATTCTGGACATCCTGAAGGAAGATAGAAGCTACACAGTTGTAGGGCGCCACTATGGACCACAGTACTGGTTAAAAACAGCAAAAAATGACTTCTTTGTGGATTTCACATATGCACATTCTTTGTGATACATAACCCCCACGATAAATGTCGGTTCACTGAACAGTAAAGCCAAACATTGCTTGGTACATCCACTCATCAATGCACAGGAGCAGGAGGCTTCAAAAACAAATGCACTGGGCAGTTTCCCAGGTCGATTCTGGGAAATTTCAGTTTGACAATCTGTCAGCAGTAGAACCTCGGACTACATTAGATCCCGGACCTCAGGTTGGGAATCAGTGTTTTAACGGACTGAATCACAATGATCTGAACATGATCAAACAAGTAATTAGACTGACCAACATGGTGCTGACAGCTCATCTAATCTGGCAAAGCAAGACAACACTTTTAATGCAATTTGTACGACGATAACTTACAGGTATAACACAAGAGGAACTTTGTCTATAACTTTGCCTTTCTGATTCTGAAAGTTTCTAATGTAATGAGAATCCCACCATTTTGAAGTAACTGCTAAAAAATTTCAGTAACTTCCACAGCACTTGTCATTAAAGTGCCATGTTTTTAGTAGTCATGTCACTTTAGAAAAGCTTGAGAATAGTTTGACTAAACCCCGAGAACTTTGGAAGCGAATCATACCAGAACACTTTCATTGGTTAATGTAGCATTTTCCTTCAACTCCTCTTTGTTTAAGCGTTTTCCTAAGTTTCTCCCATGCAACTGTCCCCACTCTATGGGGCTTTGGCACTTTGGCAAGCACTCTTCTCTCGTGAAAACCTTTGACAGCCCTGGTATTTGGAACTGATCTCACCCAGTCATGCCTGGTGGCAGTGGGCTTCTCTCCAGCACCAGCCCCACCGAGAGGGCCTGCCCGTCTGCTGGCCTGCCTGCCTGCCTGGAGAAATGAAATTAGGGAAGACATGATGGCACAGTCATCCTCTCCCCACCCACAGGCTGATTGTATTAGCAGAGCATAAACTCGATTTGGTGCTTTTCTGCGGCCATTGGAGAGGAATTGATTTGGATTTAGCCTAACTGGCTCAGCCACATGTCCTCAACCAATGGGGATAATTTCCTCGGAGGGACAGTGGTGGGATAATGATGGTGGCAGTGGTGAAGAGCTTGAGGAGGGATTTAAAAGGAAGGCAGTGCCAATTTTAAAGTGACGTCGATATGGAGGTCTGTGTCAGCCCTGTCACAATCAAATGAAACTCTTTACTGACATTTACTGCTACACCGTTACTCCTTTTATGCATTAAAGTCCAAAGAGGGGTGACTGTGGTCTCTGAAACTTCAGAATCAGTCCACCAGGCAATTCATGTAACTCCTCGCATCAATGTCAGGATGAAACCTGCACAGTAGGGTTTAGATTTGGACATTGACAAGTCTCTCTTTAGATTTTTGGCCCCACCCACACAAGTTCATTGTGCTTCACCAGAACACCTCAATGGTCATATACACAAAGGTCCTTGGGTCACACACGTGTGATTGCCCTGTGTTGTTTCTGACTCACACAGTGTGTGGCTTCATGCGTTTGTTGGCCTGCTTTTTAGATTCTTTGGGTTTTGTGTTCCTGCGGTCTGTCAATAGCTCATATGACATCATCTTAAAGTGAATAAGTTTACTATTACTTGTACAACTTTAAAAATCTGTGAACAATCAAAATTATATGAATAGATAAATGAATAAAAACTGGTAGGAACTCGTACCTTAAACTATTTAACATATGTATTTGAATTAAACATTTTTTAAATTGTCATATTATTTTTTGCTATTTATTTGATACTCCTCTTTAATTTCTATCTTTGATTATATATATATATATATATGTGTGTGTGTGTGTGTGTGTGTGTGTGTGTGTGTGTAGATATGAGAGTAGAAGACTGTATCAGCATAGTTTGATCTATCAATGACTTGGGGTAACTTATTTGCTTTTGATAGGTTGTTGGAGTCCATGTTGGGGGTCCCAGGGGATCCTTTCTGATGCTGAAGGCTTTACTTCTCAGCTGTTTAGTGCAGATCTCATTCGAAACAGGGGACAACATGACCCTGTGACACGCTGAGCTTCCTTCACTGCCTGATGTCGTGTGTTTCTGTCTGAGGCTGAGAGCCATTCAGACTTGGGCATTGCGGCTCAGAATGCTCAGTAGATGCATGTTGTTGCATTTATTTCATGGTCTCGGGGAATGAAGACACTCGCGTGCTTTCTCCAGATTTTATCAGTGGCATCCAACCACTGGAGCCTGAGCCAGGCACTGTCCATCTGAGCTCTCTGATCACGGAAGTCGAATGGTTAAATTGTCGGAGTAGGTCCTCCCCTTACTGTGACCACAAGATACTCAGCATTCGGCCACTGAAAGTGACTCTTCCCTGTATTTGTTTTGTTTAGGAGGCCGTTAGCAGCTTTTGAATAAACTCAATGCACATTTGTTCTAACTTGTTCATTTCATGTCCTGTCTCTTTTTCTTCTTAGCGTGATGAAAGATGTTATGGCCCTCATGAGTAATATCATCAGCAAGATAAATAGTAGATGTCTACTCAAAAATAGCTTACATTGATGTCTGGAAAAATATTTCTTCCATTTGTGTAAATCTAAAGAAATAAAAGAATACATAAGAGTATTGACTGTATTTGGCCAATGCGAAACAGTTGTGTCAGCCAATGACTTTTTGGGTGGATTGAAAGATTTAAGTTTGAAGAAATAAGAAATGTTGGCAGTTTGACAATGTATTCATGTAGCAAACAGGAGCTTCAGCAGCATGTGGAAGAACCATATGCAGGGGCAACAGCCTGGCATCTCCTCCTTACGCTGGTCGCCAGCCTGCCGACACATTTGTCACAAGTCAGCCAACATGATTGAGAGTTTGCACCTGAGGGGACCAGGAAGTCAAAGCAAGAGCCTATGGTAACAGCAGGATAAGCTGTGTGCTCCAGTAATTTCTTCATGGGCTCAAATCACACCGCACAAACTCCAGTGTTCATCTAACTCCAACAGAATGGATCTGAACACCTCTTGTAGGTAAAATACAAATCAAGGCAGCATGTGAAAACAAGGCAAGATGATCTGTGACATGACATCTCAAGAGATGAAAGCTGTGTGATGATTAGACAAGGGAAGATGCATGCTACATAAACACCCACTGCAGGTGGAGGAACTGCCCCCCTCCAAACTTCCACTCCACCACCGAGTGTCACCACAAAACGAGTTACACTCCCAACTGCGAAGTACACCCATGATTAACGGGGAAGATCTAACAAAAAAGCAAACATTGGGACACCCTTGCCATGAAACGTCACCATGGTAACGGCCAGACGCATTGCTTGTACGATCAGCGCAATGCTGCTTCCCCTGTTCATAGGAGCAAGAATTTCTCTTCGCAGACAGCAAAGGCAACTTCACCCTATAATCAAAAAGATTCCTAACATTTGGTAAATCTCATATTTATTCCTGCATACAAAAATTCGTGGGTCTGCAACAAGACAACCATTGTCAGGGACAGATCAGTTACCTCCCTTCTTTGATGATCTTTTACCTGAGCAAGGCTGACTTCTGTGAAAATGCTGCAAATAAAGGGCTAATGCATAAAGTTACTGTTTGGGAGCAGTTTGGGAATGAGCCAAGCATTCAAGCAGGAGACATGAAGGACAAGGTGCCTGACACGTGAGGAAAGAAATGAGAAGGCAGACATGGAGACCACCCATAGGAAACCTGTTGTTCAATCTCGTCTCTTGAGATCAGTTTTAGCTTCTCATATTTGTATCATTCAGTGATCATTTGTTTCTGACAAGCTATCAGCTGAAAAGAGGAAAGACATCACTGAGACAAAGGAGATCAAGTTCAGATTAGTAATTGAGCAACACTTGAGAAGTTGGATAAACAGAGGAGATCTCATAGTTGTCTGCCCCTGATTTCTATAGTGTCTCTGCTTCTAAATAACCGAAACACATTTGAGTGGATAAAACAAATTAAAAAAAACAAAAATTTCTTGTGTCGGTGATTTTTTTGTCTCTTTCTTGACATTGACATTAAGAACACTTCCCAGGTCTGAAGCAGCTTGAAATATGTCTCATCATCCAGCAGGAGGGAAATCAACCTGAAAAAAAAGTGTTAGTTATAATAAGCTTGTGGACATTTGGCTCACTAATCAGCTTGAGAAATTAGGACTCGAGTCCTGCAACTCAAGACTTTGTTGAGCAACAAGACTCATGGGAACAAACAGCATCTGTTTATAACAATTCATAATTTACTCACTCATTTTTATCAGTGACACTTGCAAGTGGTACTACTTTTTAGTTACTCCACTTATCATTGTGTGTTACAGTACTGTTGCAAAATGTTGATTCAAGTAAAGGAAGACAGAAAAGTGAACAAGCAGACTGACATACATCATGCAGTGCCACTTGTGATGTCTCATAATGACTTTTATCACAACACACGCCCTAAAATATACACACCCACCTGTTCGCATCGACATTTTGGCTCCATGGTGATCAAAGGCTTGTCTTAAGGACAAAGCAATTCTCAGCGAAAGGCATCAAAGGGACTCCTGGGCTGACGGAGAGGCCACACTGGGGTTTTGTGCACCAACAAAAGAAACCTATCTGGCAGAATATCACCTTCTGCGTGCAAGGCAATTATACAGATGGAGCCACATGATAACACATGAGGCAAGGACAAAGACTAAATTTTGCTTTTTTTTAAAAAAGCATGGCTTATGTCAATCTTAATTAGTCTCTACTGTGCAAAAGCTTATTTTTTCACTGAAAGAACAACAAAGGACATCATTTACTGGCTGGACATTATTAACATAGCTGAATTCACAGCTCAGAAGGCACAGACTGCTCGATCATGCTGGGGGAGTATTTTATGCTTTTACACATTATGATGATTGCTGGACGACTGTCCAACCACCAGCTGCAGTTATTTATTTCAAAGGTTCTGCCTTCTTCAAATCATCTCGATGAGATGTTTTCCAGGAGTACATGTGAAATATCAAAAAGAGTAGATACATGGAACTGTCCATCTGGTACACCAGATTCAATTATCAAAAACACAAGAACAAAACTTCTCTCTTGAGGCTGTGTGACATCACCAGTGTGCATCATTTTAGGGGTTTATATCATATTTTGAGTTTTTCATTATTATTGACTTGAAACGAGCACAATCTACTACGAGGACTGCACGCCAAGTTTGACCAGTGGTTTATTCTCAGTTTTTCTTTTAAATTAAATACACATCTTGAGCCAATGTTGGGTCCAGTGATGGCAGAGAATATCACAACACAGAACTAAAAACTACAAAAAAAATAAGCATCAGAGACACAAATTTATCACAAAACACAAAAAAGACAGAAAAAAAAGGCAAGTTGTAAAATTTATGCAGTTTTATCAAATTAGAATATTAAGCATCTGAGACTCTTAACTAATAGCTGACTGGCTATTGGCTTCTAACATGCATTTATTCATGAATAAATACTGCACATATTTACATGGAAGTGTACTCGTGCATTAAGATTGCTTATTCTCCAGCAGCAAGGCCTCCTTCACTCCTGTGATGTTTAGTCAGGCTGAGGCCATCAAACAAACTCATCACATTCTCAGACAATGATAACACATTGTTATTTCATATTTCATTTATGCTTCCATGTGAAGGGCATACGCATGCAGACACACATTTGCACAAACACACCATAAAACCTCTTTGGAAGCCTCCTGTCTGTTGTAATTATAGGAGGTCATGGTTTTGTATTGAATTGCAGCCAAACCCTGGCCTATTGCTTTGTACCGTTATGCTAATCTACCACCATGATTACTGTGTCTTGGCTTTTAGTCCTCAATAGAAGTGTGTAACCTGGGCTGTGGAATGTGTGTGTGTGTGTGTGTGTGTGTGTGTGTGTGTGTGTGTGTGTGTGTGTGTGTGTGTGTGTGTGTGTG
>JASSRZ010000002.1:1150641-1176534 GCA_032164315.1 Malacoctenus gilli
GTGTGTGTGTGTGTGTGTGTGTGTGTGTGTGTGTGTGTGTGTGTGTGTGTGAGATAGAGAGAGAGAGAGAGAGAGAGGGAGTGAGTGAGAGAGAGAGACTCTCAGCACAGGCTTTTAAAAGCCTAAATAGGGAACCTTGAATTTATTTCAAAGCTCCATCAGGAACAGGTGCAGCACTTGTTCAGATGTACCATTTCCAAGGCAAATAACATTACAATAATAAAGTGGAGGTCAATAATAAGAATGGCCTTTTAATTCAAAAATTGACTAGACAAAATTCTGATAATTTGATGAAAGAAAATGTATGATTATGTATCAAGCGGACGATGTGGGGGAAAAACAAAATAGTACAGAAACTGCAGGACTAAATTTGCAGATTTGTTTCAGATTTCAGGCCATCGGATAGAATGTAAACTCATGGAAAACAGCCACATTGAAATCAGCTGACAGACATGATTAACAGCAAGGGAACATCTGATCCATCAATGGTTTGCAGAAACTGCCGTCATATTGCAAACCCCTCAGGGTGTTTGTATGCAGGCCCTTCACTTACTGGGCCATAACTCCTAAATGTGAAATGATGATCCAGTGACAGACAGAATAAACCACTTGTCAAAATGACTTGTTTCTTTTTCAGGGTGAATTCAAGCCCATGTGGATTTTTATACCCTCACTTTGTTGGGTCTGTGTTCACATTGGATCCAACTGCCTGGAAAACACTCCTCATTGACAACAGCGGCCTGTATGTGCACGCAGCTGCTCAAAGCAAGGAATCCTGGCTTATTGCTTGGCTGACACTGGCTGAAAACAGAAGTCCCATTCTTCACTTGTTTACAAGATATACAAGGGTTTGTGCAACACCACACTCGTGCGCGCTGCAGGTTCCTGTTATCTTGGTGTTTACCAAAATTTTGGCAATTTTTTTTCTTTGCTGCTGGCTAAAAATATTGCTATTGGCTTCTTTTCTATCAACCCCATAGTGCTGTGTGCAACTTGCGCTTTTCCTCTTTTTGGCAGTGTCAAAATGAAGCATGATTCTCTAGCGTGAAGTGAAACCCATGTTTTTCAGAAATGTTTCATTTTTAGTGTTGGGGTTGGCAGTTAAATTATAGAGTCATTTTAACTCCAGTGAAGTAGTTTTCCGCTATCAGAGTTATTTCTCATGCAGCTGTAGTTATTCAGTTACTTCCGTTAACACTGCAGCAGTAGTTGATTTTTTAATGGCATTGTCTTAGCTGTTGGCAGAAGAACAAATTTTCAGTACTTGCTTGAACTCACTATACCACACGTGATCCTTTTATCAATGATCACACAGTTGTTTACATGTGTGCAACGACATACTTGAGCCATGCATCTGGAAGACAAAGATCACTAGAAAAAAAATACTGCAGGATCAGAAAAAGTTTGGAGTTCATCACAGACACGCGTAAGTTTGTTTTTTTTTAATCCAGGCTTCTTACTATTGGATCAGCATATCTTTCATCCTCAGTCATCTATGAGGGCCCTCCCTTTTTACCAAGGTGCCAACAGCACAGCCGCATACCCACTCTTCCACTCACCAGACAGGCTCTCCTCTTCACTCCAACACATCTTCACCAGTGGCCTGATATCAGACAAGTGGCTGGTATTGGAACTGTAGCAGGAGACTCGCTGGCTTCCTTTCACTGTTGCAGCTCTGCCTCCCTGCACAAAAGAGTTATTTTAACTCGATTTAGTGGGGGTCAATTTATCGACACTGCAAGTGTTGAAACTGATGGTGCTGATTCTGCTGTACAGCTTTATCCTCATCAGCATCCAGGACGTCTTCACACATTCCCAAATTGACTTGATTCTCCCAATAAGCAAACCAACTCAGGTTCTCTAAAAGAAGAACAGTGCGGGTGTGATACCACCATTTGATGGTGCACTGGCTTCACAGATCTGCCTTACGTCACTCAGCTCTACCCAGGCCCACCAAGTGAATAACGACATCTCTGAAAATCAGTACTTTGAGAACGTGATGTTGTTCCTTCACCCCATCCCACCAGTAGCAGAACATCATCTGTTGTGACATTATTAAAAACACCAGCAAGCAACCAGGAATGCAAATACATAGTATTGCTGTAATAGAAAGCCTCTACACAGCGTTGCCCAGAAGAGAGAGAGAGAGAGAGAGAGAGAGAGAAAGAGAGAGTGTTGTGTGTGTTGGGGGGAGGGGGGCAATATAAGCTGTGCTGTTGCCTCAGCGGCCTGATTTGAATTTGCATGTTATCACATACAGGACGTCTCCATCAAAATGTCAGAAATAGCCTGCGGTCTCTCACCACTGATTTATAATAAAGGCTCAATGATCAAGTTTGGCTACTTCCGGGTGAGGTTACTCATACAACAGCAGCTCACTTTCTGAGTTTTCTGCTTTTTAAATGTCAAAACTCAAGGCTGCTGCAGAAATTTCTGCCCACAAAGGCAACCATGTTACTTTCTCTACCAGCTATTGTACATGGGAGCTCTTTTGTAACAGCTGAGGAATCAGTCAGCGTCATTCACAGTGAGCGGTTCGAGGATGATTGGCATTGTTTGACAGAGTGGTGTTCGGCTTGAATAGAAGATAGATGAAACATAAAGACATGCACAGACAAAGGGGGTTAAAGACACACTGACAGGAGCACTGTGCATCATGGGGACGAAATCATAGACCTCACCTTCAACAAAGAAAACAGCACAAGATCTTTTTCACAGACATGTCGACACATGATGTGAGGGTGTACAGGTGTAATTATGCTCCAAAAAATCACTTGATTTACTGACAATACAAAAACGAAAGAATAAATATCTGGTGTTGAGTTCTGCTGCACTTTGCATGATTTCATTCATTTTTCACCATTCTGCAGGTATGTTGCTGTGAGAAACAAAGATTCATCTGAAACTGAACAGTGGATTGTACTCTGGTATCAATGGAGTTAATTAATGGATTTATTATAGTTATAGAAGAGCTTAATCCAAGAATATGTTTATTGTGCCATTTTAGCATTGTAGTCAAGCTTGATCGCAATCATGTTTGTATTGTTTTGTTTGTTACTCTTCACTCATTCTGCAACTCCTCAAACCGTGCCATAGTTTGGTGTCAATGTCCTTAGGTTTGATTACTTGGGCTTATGCATCTTAATTTACTCAAAGGCTGCCACGCCAGTCAGACACTGCCACGCCAGACCTCGGCCCAGACCCTTCCCCTCCACGGCACCATATGAACCTCTATCCTACTGAGGACTGAATAGTCTCAAGCGGTAGGATAAGAGGAATCAGTTACACACATACTAACCCCTAGTAACCCAGCTGCCTGCCTAGCTTAGTTTTCTCGTTACGTGATTGCCCGCCACTAATGATGGCCACGGCAGACAAATTCTGAGAACAGCACACACACAGATTGCTAATCTTAAGGCAGAGATCTTGTGGCTGTCTGATGAGCTGGAGGCAAAGAAGTCTCTTTTATCCGGTTTCTTGGATATAGCAGTGGATCAGTCAAAGAAGTTAGCGTCGTTTAGTGTAGCTCTCCAAGATACCGCTCCATGAGATTCTGAGGCATGGCCTCACACCTTGTCTTGCTCTAAACCAAAAAAAACCCCAACCTTCCTGGTCCGAAGTACTTGTTCGAGGCCGTAAGAGGAACTCAAGTGGGGCGGTTTCTTCACCCAACCTGACCCTCTCCAACCACTTTGCCTTATTACGAGCACAGTTTTTTTGCAGACAACAGTTAACACAGTTGTTCCACTGATGAAAATAGCAGTTACCCAGAGAAAGTTAGCTCCATGGTGTAACGAACAACTATGATCTCTAAAAAAAAAAGTCAGCAAGTCTTTAATGATAAAATCTAAAATATTAGAGATAGAATCAAATTGTCAACCACCACAGGTGCCACTGACCTCTCAGGGTTGCTTGTTACAGAGGCTTTTGTGATGCAGACTTCTGCTTTACCATTAGAAAGATTTCGTCTTAAATGTTTGTGAGTTTTCATTGCCAACAACATGCTTACTTGATCCAATTCCCTCTAAGTTGCTCAAAGACATTTTTCCAATAATTGGATCATCATTACTTGAGCAGATTGACCTGTCCATAATCATGGGCTTTTTCCCATGGACTTTTAAAGTTACCATTATCAAACCTCTCCTTAAAAAACAACTCTCGATTCAGGTGTTCTGGCCAATTACAGGCCGATCTCTAATCTTCCTTTCATTTCTAAAGTTCTTGAAATGGTCACTCAGAGTGATGCAGGAAAATTAGTTCATACATTTGTCACATCGAGATTACATTTTTGTAACTCTTTATCAGGATGTGCCCAATACTTGTTAAAGAGTCTTCACCTGATTCATAATGCAACAGCAAGACTCCTGACAGAAGCCAACAGGAGAGATCACATTTCTCCAATATTGTTTTCTCTTCCCTTCCAGTGAAATTTAGAGTAGAATTTAAGATCCTTCTCTTAACGTATAAAGCTTTTAACAACCAAGGCCCCTCATATTTTGAGGAGCTGTCGGTACCATATCATCCCAGCAGAATTCTTTGTTTTCACAGTGCTGGACTATTGGAAGTTCCTAGAATGAGAGGCAGAGCCTTAAGCTATCCGGCTCCTCTGCTGTAGAATAAACTTCCACTTGCAGTTCGAGAAGCAAGCACAGTCTGTTTTCAAGGACAGTCTGAAAACTTTTATATTTCACAAAGGTTATAACTAACCATACTCCATGTTGCTGCTGCATGTCACTAACCCCATGTGTCCTCCCGTAGTCTGTCTGTATCTCCCTTTCTATAGGTTGTCTGCTGCAATCAGGAATCTGATGTGGAGTACTTCCTACTCTTAGCAAGATTGCAGCATGTGGATTAACAACCTAACCAATGCCAACATCTATGTTTGGTGTAAACTATTCACCGCTCTTCTATTCTTCTGTTTCTATCCACTAACCCCAACCAACGAAGGCAGTAAGCTGCCACCTCTGAGTCTGGTCCTGCTGGAGGTTTCTTCCTGTTAAAAGGTAGTTTTTCCTCTCCACTGTCGCCAACCACTTGCTCATGTGGATTTGTTGGATTTCTATACTATTGATGTATAGCGCCATGAGACGACTTTGTTGTATTTGACGATTTATAAATAAAATTGGATTGAAGTGAATTTACATCATGTCTTTTGCCTGTCTCACTGTCTGAGTCTGAGAGAAGTTGAGTCTCTTGCACACTGAGGATTGTGGTTGCCTCATTGTTTGCCAGGTGTCAATTAGCAGTATTGGTCAAAGCTCTGCCATGTAAACAAAAGTACAAACTGTGGTCACTGCTGGTATTTCACAACTGCAAAAAACTATTACTTCTCAAACACACCACCTCTGTCCTTGTATCCGGTCAGCACACATCAAAACTTGCACTTGGAGAGGTGGAAAGGCAGTGTCTCAGACAACGACAACAACACAACTATGAGGTCCAACACTTTCAGATGGTAAGCTGCTCCTGGATGGAGGATTTGTTCTACCCATGTTTGAGCTTTGAGGAACAGAGGAGGACGGACAGCGAGACTGTGAATCCCACTTTAATCTTTTCTCGCTTTTCATCCATCAGTCTCACCCAGACTGCATGGCCCAATGCTCACATCACTCCCTGCTTAAGAGTACTTAAGCAGGACTTAAGAGTGACTGACAGGCGGCTGGATGGACTGAGCTGTGGAGCTGTACAGTCTTTCAACATGCATAATGACCAGCAGCAGCTTAGCCATTCTGAAGCGTGTCTGACAGAGCAGAGGGAGAGGTAAAAGTTCTGGTTGATTTTCTTATGAATACCCAAACATCAATAAAATGTTGCAACATGAAACATTCAAAGGTTCAAGACATGGAGAATTTAGCATTCACAATGGATTTATCTCTTTCGACAGAAAGGCTGGACACATTAATGCATTATATTCACGTTAACCAATCAATCTATTAATGCTGATAATTATTTTATCGTGCATTAACACATGTTGTTGTTGTGCTTTTATTTTGTAAACATCTGTTGCGGAACTGTCAAAGAGAGGAGAATGCGGAAGAAAACAGAACAAGCATGGAGAAGGAGGGTAACGCTACAGAACTTTTACATGGTCATTTTCGCAATAAAGGACTTCCAGATGGCAGCTTTGACAGGAACAAGGTCATTTGTAGCCAAGCTGAATTTTGTTATCAAAGGAGTACTTCCAGTCTAAAATATCACCATAATGCAAAGCACACCATTGCTATGAGGAAAGCATTTAACGCAGCAGACAGTGGAGCGAGGCTTTAGCAGACTACTGCAATGAACAGTAGAAGTCTAGATAAACAATAAAAAGTGCATTAAACCCTAATTTTGGATTCATTTTTGGGATTTTGCACAAAAAATTTTGATCGTTGCACAGCCCTACACACACACACACACACACGCACACGCACACACACACACACACACACACACACAGGTAAAATATATGTGTGTGTGTGTGTGTGCGTGTGTGTGTGTTGTCATTCTTTTTACTCAAAATTAAACAAAATCGATAGAGCAGAAGTGAATAAAGAATTCCTTTGACACTTTTTTTTTGGATACCTTTTTTTAAACTGTCTAACTGGATTTTGTGGGTCAATCCAATTTGCATGTGGCAAGGTCACCTATAATTACAGCCTGGGGAGAGCGTGCTGAAGGAATACAGTTTTCACAGAGTGTCTGTTCAGACAGACAGAGTTTATAAATGGATCTCTGTGCGATGGAATGTTCTCATAAGCATGTCATTAGCTGGAATGGACAGACTGAAAAGTTTTTCTTATATAAAAAAAATTTGATTCTTGTAAGACTAATGATCCCGTCCTATATAATCAAAAAAGGAGACCTTCATCCCTGTGTTGTAAGAGTGGCTCTTGAATGGACACAGGTGCCTTCTGGGGAGCAAAGACAATTAAAGGACAATCAGAACAAAATTTGCTCAAGAAATGAAAAAGCTCTTTGACTCGTGCTGCTCACCACATGTAATCTCAAATATGAAAATAACACCAATTCATTCAGCAAAGACTCACAAATCTCAAAATATGTTGCTCTCCAACAGCTGTACTGATCAATGTATGCCCAGTGCTCCCCTCTGGCCAGAAACAGTGATGTGGGATTGATAGAAAACACCCTGCTCTCACCTTCCACCTTCTGTCCTGTCACCCCTTCAAGTGCCACTCCCCCAGCGAACCAAAAGTTCTTATGACAATGTTATGACATGATCCAAATTGCTTCCACATAAGTATATACAGCAATGTGTGTCACTTTATCTTGAATGTGTCATAGAGGTATATGTATAGATCCCATCCTGAAAGTATAAGGAGACCACGTTTAATATAAATGAAACAAGAGACTCCTAATATTAACATCTGTACCAGTTGTAGTCTTCTACTCATCTTGTTCTGAAATAGTTGAAAAAATTATTTGACAGTTTATCACAGGGGCACTTATTCAGAAATCTGGTCATTGATGTTCTTCGGTAAGATCGTTCTCCTCTCTTGTGCCCTGAAAGAAAAATCTACTGCCAGTGATCGTTTTATTGTTTGTATTGTTGCCATGTGCAAATGTTGGAGTTGTATGTTCACAGAATACTTACAGCAATTCCACAGGAAGGCTTCAGCTTTACCTTTGCAGCAGGCCAGTGTTCCTTCTGGTACATCCTACTTTCACTTTCTGCAGGAGAAAGACGAAAAAATCTTGTCAACAGCTCTGAATGATTGCCCCCCCAAAAAATCTGACCAGATCCAGTCATGATGGAGAAAAGCACATTTAGCTGGAGTACTTGCTTAGAGTCAGAGGTGGTCATTGGTAGAGCAAAACGAATGATCAGATCTGTAGGTGTGGACCAATCCACTGACCAATCACACTACTTATTTGACTTTCTGCCAGGATCAGCTAAGGGGAATATGGCGCTCCAGGTGAGTCGGGGTCTTTTGTATGTATATACTTTTTTACTTTGAGAATTCAATTTTTGCACTCCTCCAACAGATGGCACCCCAGGCGACCTCCTGGTTTGCCTAAGCCCAGAGCCAGCCCATGCTTTCCACAGTCATTTGTGCCAAAACACAGGCCTCTTGTTGGTACCAATGAAATGTCATCATGCAACATCACACAACTGTGACGTAACAGACATTTCCACAAAGCTCCAACTGTGGGAAACAGTCCAATGTGCCACTTACATGGACTCTGATCAGATTGAGACTGACACCACTTCACTTCACTTGATTATACTTTCAGGTGGAATGCATGTATACAAACAGATTGAACTGTTGACATAATTGGATTTTTTATCCTGTTGTTCAGTCTTTCTTGTGGGCTATACAAACACAGCCTTTGTGATTCACTTCTTATTATGCCAATAGAGACCAATAGGGCTGGTCAGCCTAGGAAATTCATCGTCAACTGAAGACATAAATTATTTTTTAAAGAAATGTAAGGCAAGAAATTGCTCCCAATAGAACTTTTTTTTTAACAAGCTTTGAAAGTCAGTTGCCACGTTGATGAACCAGGACATGATGGTTCATTCGTTTACTCTGCACTACGGGATAGTGACAGGCTAGCCTCAATGTAGATGTCAATTGTTGGTTTGTTTCCTCTTTAATGTTTTCACAAAATTGAGTCAGAAATTGTCCTCATGAGAGCAAGCAAAAAGAACGACTTAGAAAGGAAACACCAGTGTCGGGAGAGCTTCTGTCTGTTGATGAGGGGTTTTTTTGTCTGCAACTCATTGATTCCGACAGTGAAGGGTAATATGTTTTTTTACTTGATATCTTGTCCAGACAAGCAAATGGAAAAGCCTGTGGCTGTGCTCACCAACAGCACAGGAATTACTGGGAATTACTGAGAAAATATTCAAAATGAGATGAGATGAAAATGTATTGATCCGACGGGGGTGGGGGGGGAAGTTCACTGTTTGCTTTAAGAATCATTTATGCTTTAATCATTATGCTTTAAGGTCATTGTTTTTAAATGAAGCAAAGCTGAAACGCCACCTATTAGATGACTGTTGGTTGACAGCCTACTCAATAGTAGTTATAGTTTTAGCAGAAGACCGCAATTCTGCTAATGTTCTCCCATATAATTTGTTAGCCCACCCACACCTGTTGCAGGAAATAATGGCTTCATCTGGTAAAGCTATTCAATGGAGTGCTTTTCTTTTTACACAGCAATTATTCAACCAATTCAATTTCTTTGGAGGAAGGGGGTAGTCTCTTTAAACAGTGCATTTCATTCCAGATTTAAATTGGACAATGTGATGTGCGGTGGGTGAAGAACAGAAGTGGAGCCGGGATGTTTTGGGGAAAAGGGGGAGCTTTATTATAATGGGATGGGCAGTGGGTGAGGATCCAAGGAAGGCAAGTGACGGGTCCGGGAAGTGAGTCTAAGGAAGGTGGCTGACAGGGCCCAGGAGGTGGTCAGGTGAAGGAGCACTAGGTGAAGCTGGGTGAACTCAAGAGGTTCTGGCACAGGTGACGGTGAATCCGAGGGACCGCACTGGGGTTGTCTTGAGCGTGGGCCCAGACACAGGAGAGGGGGTTTTCCAGGAGAAAGCACTGGAGTTGAGCAAGGTTTGCCAGGTGGGCTGGTGGTGCAAGGAGGCTGGAGTAGGACACGTGGATTGGGAGCTGGCACTGGGGAGCACAAAGTGATTAACGATGGGCTCACACTGAGCAGCAACAAACTTGAGTGAAGCGAAGAACTGCGCAGCCTATCTACCGCATAGAGTAACACAATCATCTGTTGCTGCATCACTGGAGGAAAGTAGTTTTTATCCAGCACTGATTGTAACTCCTTGTAGGAATGTGATTGCCAGCTCCTCCCAGTCTGCCCTGCTTAGCCTGAAAACACAAAGCAAGCAACACGCAGCCCACACCGACAGGAACTCACAGGAAGTCCACCACAATAAAACCAACAGTCATGACACACAAAAACCTAAACTTCAAGGATGTGAATTCTTGGATCATCTTGAGTTTGATTTCATCCAAAACTGTGAAATCAATGTTGCATAGTGACACTTAGCCTGTTTCATGCATGGAAAATTGGATGATTGGGAGTAATCATGGATGCATCAATTGAATTAAACAAAAATACAGGACTTCCTACTTTATGCCAAAAAATTTTCAGTTCAGGTCGTTAGCAGGAAGCTTTGGAACGCCATATGTGATGTATGGAACAAAAGGTGAAGAAATGAAGTCACTCATTGGCCAGCTCAGTAGGCCACAACCTGATGTGTCAAGTTTCTCAACTCTCCTTTTCCGCTTGCATTTTCACAACATAACTCCCCTTTACTAAAACTTTTAGAGACCTCGAAAGTCTGATAACACCAAAAACTGGGTATTCAGTGAATTTTCAGCCTGCATTCAAACAAGCCCACAGTCGAACCATCACAAAGTTGTTAAGGATATGGATGACAACATCTCTATCTGTGTGTCACTTTACACATTTCGACAGGCGTTGCTCACAGCAATTACACAACTGAAGATATAAGCTGTTGGACAAATATGTGTCAATAAATTTAAAAAAATAAACTTTTCCCTTTTTATAAACAAATTCAAAATGTTGTATTCTTTTATTGACCATAATGAGCAACTGGTGTACTGACAGCTTGTGTGTAACTGTTTTCTATGATAAACAAGCAACTTCCATCCTATTGCATGCTTGCTGCTAGGTGGAGGTCTATATTTTCCTTTTCTTTCAACAGACCCAGTCTCTGTTTACTCTATTCATCATTGTTCATTTCGGTTTGACTTTCCCGAGCTGTATTGAGTTTACTCATGCTCTCGCCGGGCGGAAGCTAAAGTAATCCTTTTGAAATGACTTATTGTATTGTGCTTTACAGACAATGTCATCATTTGTTTTAATAGAGAGCAGCTCCTAATAACATGCCCCAATGAAAGGGTCAATATTATCTCTCCAGCATGGGCTATATGAGCTAGGGCCCAAGAGGAGGATTGGAGAAATGAGAGAGGGGAGGGGTGGAGGGGAGGGAAGCAGTGCCTATTAACATTTATGAATAATTTAATCCTGCATAGCTGGCCAAAGTCCAAGTGCATAATTCACTAATTGCAATCAGAGAGGGGAGAGCTGGGGAAGAGGAGAGCGCTGTGTGAGTGTGTATGAGCGAGTGGAATTGGCTCTGTGGATGTAAAAGGGAGAACTGAGCTCATCATCCATGCATGGTAAAGCTCTTCTCACTGGACCTGCTTTGCTAATACACCAGGCCACATGTGGGCCCTGCCAGTGAGGGCTTGTGTGCACTCATCACTGGCTCAGTGTTTGTCACAACACTGAGGGCAGAATCATGATTGTCAAGATCAAGAATATTCAACGAATCTCCCCTTTTAATGCAGTTCATTTGTTGAAAAAGTAAACAATCATCATTCATTTTGCCTACCATCAAGCTGTGTCATATTTAACCAAATCTCCGCATTAGGTTTTTCATGATATCAGATTTCAAGTTAACAATCAAAAACGTCACTACTTGTTTTTTAGGGTTTCATGAGGTGGTGGTACCAGCTGTCAGACACTGAATGTGTTCTTACTTGACTGGTTGTAAACAAGCTAAAGTGAGCAGAAAGTCTAACATCAACAGGCTGCAGGCAACCACTTGGTTATGAATATCAATATCTAATGAGTAGTGACATTTAACCATTGACGAGAATCAAAACGTTGATTTCCAACACCAAATAAATGTAACCATATCTTTTTTTTTTTGTTGTAACCCTGTTGATGAATAAGGAGTAGCAGGTATACCATTGTCAGTCACAAAAAAATGAGGTCTCAGAGGTTTTTGGTCGTTTTGCTTTGATGACCTCACCTACTTTCACATGATACAAATATAGGTTATTCTTTGACCAATGTTCCCAGCAAGCTGAAGCAAACTGCAGGTGAATGATTGGCTAGTTTAAGTTTTGGGCCAACTTAGCATGTTTAAAGGACTAAAGAGTGTAGCCAGCTAAAGTGTGGTAAAAAAAAAAAGAAAAAAGAAAAGAAAATGTCAGCAGTGTCAAAGTACTTTGATATAAGGAAGAATACTTTCAACAGCACAGAAAAGAAACATCCTCTTTTCACATCCTTCTAAAAAGATTAAAAGTTTTTTAATGACTTTCTTTAAATTAAACATTTAATTTGAATCCAGTCATGCAAAAATTTAAAGTGGCACGTTTCATAATAGTCATTCAGACACATCATACATAAGCTGAACAGTTGACTACAGTATCAATGCAGAATCAATTTATTAGTCAGTGAGGACTCGACTATCAGAATGGTTTTATTGCGGTGCTATATGCTGTGGAGAAGTGAGTCATGTGCGATGGACAAAGAGTGACGGATAACTTGCTCTCAGCGCTTGAAAGTTGCACAACCCAAAACTAGCATAATGTACTGTGAGTACAGTACATGAAGGATTTTGCCACCTTTGATTGTGGTGGTATTGTTAATCCTCAGTGGTATTTTTCCTTTGTGATTCAGTGCCATTATCAAAAGCTTTCCATTCGCACAGCTGGAAGGGGAAATACAACTTCCTTTTCTTACCCGTAGTCCAGGCTTAGTACAATGGAATAAGAGCTGAAAAGAGTCTCAGCGTTCCTGTGGTGTGATACAGAGATTTATTTTTTTGAAGGAAAAAAAACCAAACCTTTTTATGCTTGTTTTTAAAAAAAAACATGAAATGACAAAATGTAGTCAAAGTTCATGTACGGCGTTTAATTTTTTTCTTTCAATTTACAAGTCACTTAATGTTATCCAAAAAAACAGGATTGGATAGATTCTGTCTTTCAGTAAAGCCCTGCATGACTGCTGGCAAACTGGCAGCTTGCTGGTAAATGCCCAGGGCTGGCCCCTGCTGCCTGCAAAAGAGGTTGGTTTAAAGGAAAAAGCCCAGAATCCCTCAACAGAGAGAACATTTAGGTAGACGTGTTACCACAGCCCCCTCAATCATCCATCACTGTGTCTGACAAGTCCCAAATGTCAGACGGGGCGATCCCTCAGAGCAGCACTAACTAGATAGCGACAGAGGACAGATATGGTATTGAACGGCAGACAAAAAGTTGGGAGGTAGTGCTTTTGTTCATTACAGTCCACCTGATAAATGGCTCATGGGTCCAGATAGTTTCAGCAAATAGTTCCCAGTCTGTCCTGCCACTGCCAACATCCTGGAGACAAGCCTGCGAGCCATCAGAACAGAAACTTTCCATCATTCTCCACACTTGTCAACAGGACCAGGTCTGTTGTTTTCTCTGTCTGTCTGTCTGTCTGTCTGTCTGTCTGTCTGTCTGTCTGTCTGTCTGTCTGTCTGTCTGTCTCTCTGTCTGTCTGTCTCTCTGTCTGTCTCTCGCTCTCTGCTTCTCTCACTCACTCTCCCTGACAGACTTCCAAGCTGAATTTTAAAGATGACAGGACAAAAACTTTCAGCCGATGAATCTTTCATCGAAGCACTAAAGTAAGTGTGAGTGTTTGAGATGGAATCATTTCAAATGTCACTGTCCAGAATGTAAAATGGACTGCACTCTTCAGTGACATATAAAGTCACTGGAGGGGGGATGGACTTTTATCACACAGTGCATTCACATTCCGCAAGTCAGTCAAAACAAAACAATATATCTCATATTTAGATGCGACTCTTTTCTCAGAGGTCAGTCTGGATCTCGTCCCAAACAATCCCACCATATTTCTATCGACGTGTTTTTCTGCACACACTGTTTGTCAACTGTAGCATCCAGCAGTACAACGGTAGAAAAAACAATAATATATACAGTTTTTGTTCATGTGCTTTGAGCAAGAACATCTCAAAATCTCCTGGTCAATCATCATCAATCATAGACTATAAAGGAGAATAGTCGCATTGTTCAGGTGAAACCGTGAAAGGTTTCTGGAATTTGGATGGTAGAATTTTTTCTTACAATGACAACCAGTTAGATGATGGTTAATTTATGTAAAATTGTTTAAGATTCCAAAGAAACTTGGGATCACTTCATTCCAGATCAGTATTACAGTTTTGCATGCATCATAGCATTGCTGCACAATATTGTATTAAAATGTGCCTTTTATGTTGAAAAAATTATGATCTTTTTGTCATTTGTTTTTATATCCAAATGTTTTTATTCCTATCCAATGAAGTATATTTGATGAAAACAAAATCTACTCTTAATAGGTGATGTTTTTTTGTTTTGTTTTGTTTTATTTGTTTTGAATGATTGGCCAAAGAAAAGTTATCTCGATTGGCTGCAGTTTACTGGCTGCATGTTGAAGTGTCCTTGAGCAACGCGGAGTGATCCAAATTAGCTTGCATGGCCTCAATATCGGCTTGTGAATGAGTGAATGTGACCTCCAGTGCAGAAGAAATCTGAAAACATTTGCTAACACATAATTTTCTTTCTGCCTTTTGAAGTATGTCCAGTATGTTTGTGCATGTTGATGTCAAGAGGGAAAAAAAGCAGTCTATTGTGCAGTGCATGTCGCAAAGCATTATGGGAAATTTGACTGTTAGAACGTGCTCAAATGCAAATGAGTCATTAAAGAAGAAGTGGCCGTGAAAAACTGACCTCATGTATTGCAGTCTCGCCTGAATGTACTTCCTTTGATGATAAGCAGCATTTCCTTTCACAATGACAGATGAATTACCCGAGATCCAAATGCAAAACGAATATTGAAATGATCTGTATCTGAGGTTTTTCAAATTTGAAGGCAAATTTCTTCCCTATTGATTCGCCTACAAATGATCAGAATGCAGGATACGACAGTACCCCAACAACCGAAACGGTGGTGTATAAAACCCACCTGAACAAAGCCACTGCTCAGCCTGTAGAACTGAAGCTAGCAAGGACACACAGCAAGGAGAGACCTGTGAGTCACAGGCACGGCACTGTCAGTGCCCGGACAGAAAAACGCGTGTTTCCTTTTTCTTCAAATGAGGCTTATCCCTTCCTTTGTTGTTTTGGCGTCTGCTTTCAAAGCTGAAATGAAGTAATTGCATTGATACAAAAATCATAACCTGACACGCATTTGCTAAACACTCACTCTGTTCACTCACTGACTTACATGCCACTGGGGTGAAGTGAGACACTTTCCACAATTAAATGAAATTGCCATAGCAACAGAGAAATAAAAAGATGTGCGAAATGAAATTCAGTAACAGCCAGACAAAACTTCAAACACCCAGTTTTCCTGTCTGCCTGAGTGTAAGTGGTTGACAAAGCCTTCATTGGGTCCATCATTAATCCTCTGTTCTTGTCACCCCTCACATGGCGGTGTTGCTAACCTGCGGCGCAGGTTTGCAGACCATCGCTTGTCGAAGCTCTACCTTTGCAAGCGCAAGTTTACAGGGATCCAAGGCGATTCCTTCAAGCAGACTGGAACAAAGGAAACCATGACAACAACATCCATTGATGTGCTCTTTTTCAAACCAGGCGGCAGAGCTGGCTGTGCACAATTCTACCCAGTAATGAGAGTGAAAACCAAGCAGCTTGCTTACCAGTGCCCCGGGTGCACCATGTCCCTGCACTGTTCTTACCTCTAATTTTACAGCCACTTAAAACCATTTGAGGACATGCGTTGAAAAATTCTAGTTAGAAAGTTGTACAATTGTTTGACGTATGGAAGCAAAAATAGCCACATTGAACTAAGAAGATTCAAAACTATCTGATACAAATTTTGTTTTTTTATGTTTGGATAATCAAAGTTACATCGGGTTCACAGATATTGTATGATATTTGCAAGTAAGTGTTCTCCCAGGGATTGTTTTCATTGGTATTTGACACAGGGAGCAACACTTTGCAACTTCAACATTTTTTGGGGAGGATGAATCAAGTAATGAACAAAAAAATATATTCTTATCAAGAGAAGGAGTTAATTTAAACAGCCTTATTATAACAACTGAAAGATGGTTTACAAGAGTGTGTGACTGGGACTTGAGAGTGCTGCCTTGGCTCCCTCCAAGACCAGCCACTGGTGGTAAGCGTGGAGAAGCTGTGGCCGACCGTGGGGAGCTGTGGCTCCAACGTCAGGCTGGAGGAAGTGGGGTGAGCGTGATGACAGCAAGCAGGAACAAGAAGAACAAACAAGGTGTATTTCAGGAGAGGGCTGATGATTGCAGGTAGGCTGATGATGGGCACAGGGCTGAGTGGAGAGAGGAAGCTTCCGTGGTGAGACAGTTCGTGTGCGCTGACAGCTCAGAGTGAGGGCTGATGTTCTGGTTGAGTGAGGACAAAGAGAGAACAGCCACAGTTGGTGGGACTTTCTTACTGAATGAACTTGTGCGTAAGCCTCATGTGTAAATGACAAAATTATCTAATTCATTGCTTTTTAAAAGAGAATATTTGTTTGTGTAGTGGTATGGGATTTTTTTTTTTATAAAACCCCTTCAAAAACATTCCAGAAGATGGTGAAACTGCAAACTACCATATTGTAGATCAGTCAACGGAGTAAATAGGACTATTATGACTCCATCTTGGCGGAGTTTGTTCTTGGCCTGATGTTGACTCCCTTTCGGCACTCCCACTTTACTAAAGACAATTTCAAGATTCTTTGCTTTCTTTGAGGGCAAAAGAAAACAATTGCATTCTGAAAGCACCTACACCCGCAATTGCAAAAAGGTATCTCATATTCAGTTAATTCTTGTGTGATGATGTTTTTGCCACTTCCTGTCCAGTTTTGGTATGACCGTTGTCCTCTTCTGTGACTTAACCTGTGCAAGCCCCAATCAGCAGATTAGGCAGAGTAATTACATTAGTCGAAATCAACTGAGTCAACCTTGTGAAATTTTTCACCTCACAGCCTGGATTGGATGGTCTGGGTGTGGTTTACGTTCTAGGAGATTGTATCCAACGTTCTGTCAAAGAAAGCATGTTCCTCTGAACACAGCTGATCTCTTTCCACATTATCGGTGCCCTCATCTCATCTCATTGTCTGTACCACTTATCATTCAGTTTTTGTGCGTCGCAGGAGATGCGGAAGCCGATCCCAGATGTTTACAGGCAAAGGCAGGGTACACCCTGGACAGGTCGCCAGTCCATCACAGGGCAACACAGAGACAAACAACCATACACTCACACATTCCTACATACAGACAATTTAGAATCACCCATTGACCTCAAGCATGTTTTTTTTTTTTGGACTGTGGGAGGAAGCCGAGTACCTGGAGAGAGCCCACGCATGTACAGGGAGACCATATAAACTCCACACAGAAAGGCCCCACCTGGGTGCACACCCAGGACCTTCTGATTATCAGTGCCGCTAAGTGAAAACAAAAATGCACTTTGCACCTACAAAATGAGGCATGTTTAAATTTTTTTGTGAAGGTTCCAACCCTGAGACAAATTGTGCTGTAGAACAATTCTTATTTTTCATATCACTGATCAAGAAAAAAGTCATTAAGTGTATCACACCGTTATTGCTGTTGTGTTGTACAGCTCTCAGAATATGGACCACAGTGCAGCTCTACAGCAAGCTAGTCCTGTGATGCTGCTACTTTCATTGAACCCAGATACCTGCCTGTTCTTTTCCACATGGTTGAAACATATATGTTTATGCTTTATATATGTTGTGCTTTTGTCATCTCATCGAAGAACGCTGGCAGCCCAAAAACGTCGGTGTGGTTTTGAAATGGGCTATTGCCTGTCCATTGCTATTGATTATATCATATTATCACTTTGTGTTTGAATCGGATATTTTCACCAAGTTCTGCCATGATGTGCCACATATTGTTGGTAAAAAGCATTCAAAAATGCTTCTTTTTATTATGGTCTTTCCGCAGCTAAATCAGTGTCTACCACTCTTCATTTATTTCTGATACATTCCTTTCCGTCCTCCAGAGAAAGAATTTACGTTTGGGCTCCCTCATATTCAGCAAGCTTTTCTTTCACATAGGCATTTCCATAGTTTCGAGACATACATGTACGTGACTGGAGTTTTGTGCCTTTGTCTCTTATCTCTGTGGGTTTCTGTTGACTGGGGCAGGGCAATGCACAGGGTCTAATGAGCTTTGCTGGAACCAGCTCGCCTCATTCCGAAGTCAGCATCCGAGATCAATATGCCTATCTGCATTAATGCGAGAACATACGCAGCAGAGACTCGGCCCTTTATGTTAAAACCCCGCTCTTGCATGTATTGGCGTTATTGCGCTGCTGTGTGTGACCTTCCAGCACCTCCGAGTGGAGAAGGGGTTAGAGCTTGTTGAAATAACACGAAGAGAGCAGCATATCTCTGGCTTTTTCCAGGGTGGCTCAGTCATTAATTCAAGAGTGGGGAGAACGAGGCAAAGGGAGAAATGAAGGGAAATAGGGATCATATCATAGACATGCCCTGCTCAGCTCTTGTCTAATGGCTGCCCATACATTATAAGCACTCTAGTGTCAGTTATTAAATCTCAGGTAGATGACAACTCATTGTGTGGCTGCAGCCTTCAAGCCCAGGATGTGCTGACAGACATTTGACACTTGGGTTCTAACTAGCCTGCTAATGTGACCTCCTGGATTCCTCTGCATAGCTTGAGCCATGAGAAAGCACTTGTCAGGGGTCAGTTGCATATTAGTGGAAGGCACCGTTTTCACCTCATTTGGGAGCAGAGGGAAGCCAGTGATACTCCTCCCACCTCCGGCTCTCCTGACACCGCTGGGCATGGCTGATGAGCGTGTGTTTGGCCCGTAGTTCATGGCTGAAGCCCCGAGATTGATGCCATGTTGATATTTAATGATGTGCTGCCAAACAAAAGCCGACGCCGACGCCGGACAACCCTGCCGGAAACCATTCGCAATGCTAAATGTCATTCTAATTATCCATCTCTTTTTTACAGCGTGAAGAAGTAAATATTTGTGCGATTCTTTGCCCTCTCAGTCCCACCGTTCGCTCTCTTTGTCTGCCATGCCTGCTAAGAGGTTAAAATATCACACTTTTTCCACCAGAGTTTGGTTGTTTGGATCGCTGTACTCATATCTGAGTGAGAGAGGGTAGTAGTATTTAGAGCTGACATTTTGAAAGGCATTTCAGGCAGATGTGTATGAATAAACAGGGCACTTGTTTGTGAGAATAAAACTTGAAAATCAAACTGACATAAACTAAATTCTGAATAAAGGAGTAAAATATATTGTTATTATCAGATGTCATCATTAGTGTCAAATCACACCTTCCTGTAGGCCTCTGAAAGGACTGAACCTGTACTATTTACATTTTTTCACTTTAATATCTACTTGTAGTAAGGCAAGAGGAAAATCATAACCTGGTGTGTGCATGTGCGTGTGTGTGTGCTTGTGTTTGAGAGAGAGAGAGAGAAAGAGAGAGAGAGAGAGAGATTAAGGGAAAATAAATAGGTTTTTTTTGTTTTTTCCCACATTTTTTGGTGTAGACAAAGAATGCGGAGGTCCTTGAGGTAAGATTTCCCACCATCCCATTATTTTATGTCAACAGGTCAAATGAAGGGAGGGGCAACATGAACTGTGCGCTAAGATAACTTTGACAGTCTGATCTGGAAGCTTCTCAGTCCAAAGTGTCAATTTAGAAGAAGGCCTCTGATCGATAGAGTTGATTATTTTAGTGCCTAATGTGTGGAATGGTCAACAGATGGTTTCTGCTGCAGCTTTCCACCTCTGTTTTCCATCAATCAACTGTTTGCCTTGACATTAAGTGATGACCGTTAAATGTCAAGAGGAGCACATGATGCAACTTTTCAGGCTGCAAAGAAAAGCACACAGAGGTCACACAGTGTGACACATGTAATGAGACTTGCTGTGTAACAGAAGATTCTGGACTGACAGAAAAAAAAAACATTCCATCAGTTTCTGTGATGGTGAGGCCAACAGGGAGCGTCCACAGGTCAGCTGGAAGGATGAAAGGCTTCTTTGTTGCCATAGATTGCACAATCAAATAACAATGAATGCTGCCAAAAAAAAAAAAAAACTTCTATTGTGGTATTTGGGGCACGTGGGACTGTATCAGAGCTGGGTTTTTTTTTAAATCATTAATTTGCATGTATTTTGGAGAGAAAAAATTCCAAAATCTGTGCTTGAAATTCATTCAGGGAAGCTTGTTTCGCCAAAGCACTCCTTCAACTTGGATTGCAAATGGTCACCTAATATAATTTTGCCAAATGACTGCCACCCACATAATTGCAAGCGAATTTACTTTTGAAATGGCCTTTTTTTCTGCGGTCTGTTTCCTGAGTAATGCATGACTGTCATGCTCACCTCAACAGCGCACAAAATCGACATATTACTCTTCACAAGACATGATTTGCACAACAGAGACAATATAGGTCTGACCTTCTAAGGTTTTGCACATGCACAAACACTGATTGTGCTGATTCATTGACAGAGACCTCTGAAGACTGTGTCTACCAGATGTGAAAAAACTTGGGCCTTTACATTATCTGGTCTACATTAAGAAAAAAAATGAATGAACAATGCAAAACTTGGTTGTGGTCTCAGTTTTGGTTCTGTGCTTTGATGCAAAAGTGTTTGAAATTTTGAAGGTTTAATATACTGATGAAGTGCACAGTGTGCCTGCCAGGTGGTTAGGGCATAGTGTGGCACACAGTGTGGATTTCTACCTTTTGGACAGAGATGCCAGTGGGATGCTTTTTACCACTCTTGAAATTGCTTTTGCAACGTGGCATTTTCAACCCACCAAAATACCATCAAATTATCTTGTGTTGGTCCTGTCCAACCAGACCATGTTAACCATGTGCTAGAGCTTGGTCGATCAGGACACTGGAGTTTCAAACAGTCCCAAAGAAAAAATTCGATATATGCACAGAAATTATATGAAACAGTTACTGGTGCAACTGTACCTTCCGAGGATCCACCCTGCACAGTCGTGATGATGATCACAGAGGAGCTCAGTGACTTAGTGACAACTCGTGTGGAGGACAAGTTATCGCAGAGTCCAGCAGGAAATCCCTTTAGTTTGGCTTTACACATTCTTGCTGGTAACCAGAAATGACCCCAACATATATGTCTACTCAAGTCAGCTGTATTTAAACCCATCTAAATGTCCCATAAAACATTCCAAATCACAGGCACCACACTACTAATGTCACACCTTAACATTATTTATTTATTGACATTCATTAATTTATTCTCAATCAATGGGATGAACAACAGTCAAGGTACCCGAATACTAACTTGTCCACTGACCTCCAATCTCCCGTTTTTTTCTTCCATAACTCTCCAGGGGGAGATTAACTTCTTCTATGGAGCAGCTAGGGGGGAAGGAGATAACCCCCAACCGCAACTCCATACAATCAAAAGATGAAATAAGAAACCTCCACAACCACCACAGTACAAGTCCCACAAAAAGTTTCGTGCCAGGATTATCAAACCTTTTTTTTCTATCGGCCCCCCAGTTGCCTTTTTTTGAGAAGTGCTATGGGGCCCCAAATCTCCAGTTGGGAAAAACATTTCAGTGAAGCCAAAAGTTGGTGGACATCTCAATGCTACCAATCGATAGCAGCAGAGGCCTTCAAAAATACCCTCCTTTGTGGGAGTCCTGGACCCCAGATTTTGAGCAATAGAGGATGTGTGAATTCTGCTTTTGTCTTTTTTCCTGGAATAACATGTTACGATGGGAAAAAAAAAACAACGAAAATGTTTGATTCCACAGAACGTCACCAGCTTTGTTGCTTCTTCAGGACTGTATGAAAGTTGGGACTTCGGTGTATGAAAAATAAACAGTTGATACACCAAATCATTGTGTTATTCAATCATTGTGTTATTCAATCCATGTAAAGACTCTCTGAAGTGTTGGAATCACAGAAGAGGGAGCCGAACTCACAGCTAAAAATTAATGATTTTTTTTCCAACATATTCCACAAAGTACAATTATGCGTTCAATATTTTTGCTAAAAATCACACCATGGTAGACAAATGTTGATACGGAGAAAGAATTCAGCTGTTAATGCAGTATTTACGATCTGCCAGTGTAACAGCAGATTACAGACTGTATTACCTGAAATGACATCCAGTAGTTTCATGCTTGGTGTGATTTTATGTGCAGTTATCCAAACTTCCAAGCGGTGAGCACAGTCAATACACCTGCAAGAGAAAAGACAGGGAGCCCACTTCAAAGCAGAATTAAGTGGAATGTATTTTTACACCCACTGGACCATGAAAAGTTAGTGCATTTGAGCCCATATGCGACGTGAAATGGCAAAAGGAAAGGCGCGCTGACGTGCAGACAGCATTCAGGAAGGCACCTGCTGTGCTGGGCCGCCACGAGTGCAAACGCGTGTTGCTCCGGCTCTGTGGCTGCTGCCATTTTGTCTTCACAGTGTGACATGGAACCTAAGCACAGCCACGACCTGAGAGGGAGGAGAAACAGGGAGGGGAGGTAGTGGGGGGGGGGAGCGGTCACGCTTGACCTTTCTGTGTTTCCTGGTAAATCAAGACTACTCTTCATATCTAATGATGCAGAAACAGTCAAACATGACCTTTAAAGTTACAATACTGTACTGTGGCAGCGCGAGACGCCTGCACCCGTGCCCCCTTCTATCCGGCAGCATGGCCATGGCTTGCTGATTTCTACACTTACACGACTCCCAAATCAAGACAAATGGTTAGGCACACTAAACATAATCAGGATGTAATTGACATTGATTTGCGAGATTAAGCGTGAAAAGCCTTGTGAGGTGCAGGTGGAATGTATGCGGTTTTGTGTGTGTGTGTGTGTGTGTGTGTGTGCGTGCGTGCGTGTGCGTGTGTGTGCGTGCATGCGGGTGGGCGTGCGGGCGTGCGTGTGTGCATGCGTGCGTGCATGTGTGTGTGTGTGTGTGTGCGTATGTGTGTCGAGAAGGGCATGGATATAAATTGTAGAAAGGTGCGAGGATTTTCACCGCTAACTACATGGGAGTTTGATTAGCTGCTTAAACAAGCTTACCGAGCCGTGACATATAGCTGTTTACCGCTGGAGGAGGGATTTTTTTCCCCCCCAGCTTGCTTAATGGATACAACTCTTCCAGTTGTTGAATTAAAGACAGAGTGGTAGAAAATAACAGGAGCGATGAGGGCTGGAGTGAAACAGAAAGAAAAAATGGTTTGCCCTACCAATCAGTGACAGAAAAAAATAGCTGGGGTCCACCTTGCTTAACTGTTCTGATTGTTTCAACGTGTTCGGCATGTCTCTCTGCACAGCTTGGCAGGGCTATCACTTATTAAAACAAACAAAGGTCAAATAATTTTGAACTGACCATAAGTTTTTTTTTCAATAAATTCTAACCCCATTCACTAAACCCCCCCAAAATCTTTACCTGCTCCTTTTGAACATGTCAGCACAACCTAACTTTGAGATCACAGTTCGCCATCATATGTTATTTTTTAACAGCAACATTTGGTTATGGGTTTGTTTATGTCTATCACTCCTGCTTTACACTTAATAAAACAAATGTAGAAAATAAAAAAGTCACACTTTTGATTCATAGTGAAACTTAGTGTCAGAGTGCAACAGCATTTCTAATCCACAGCAAGATGAAAGGCCTCCCTGAATGGAAAATGTACAAATGACCGACGGCGGGAAGGAATGTGGACACAAACTCAGTGGAGTAACACATATTAAAGTTCAGTTTTAACTCCATTTCTTAATTCTTGATATTATTTGTGAGAAACAAAAGCTTATCAACTCAATCTGGCTCTACGTTATTTTATTAGGCTATTCATCAGTATACCTGAACATGTGTTCAGAGCACACAGCCACTTGTGGGTGTTTCCAGGCCAGCTTTGTGAGTTGCTGATAGGCCGTCCTGTTGCTCCCTGTGTCTCTCCACCAAAGCGGCAGGTACTCTCTGCAAGAAAGCCTCCTTCATGTATGCTTGCATCTCCAGGATGTTGCCATTGCCCCCTTCACCAAAGTCACTCAATTTATTTAGGTCCCCAAACAGATTCCCCATCATGCCCCTCACAGAAGCTGCTTTTTCTGCATCTTGTTTATAGTCACAGTCTGTCTGATTGCTGATTTTTTTCTGTGACATGGTATCACTGGCAAGATCTTCTCTGTGTGGATGAAAGGTGGACTAAGCGAGAGACTTCAGGGACCAGAAATGCTGCTTTATTGAAAAGCATTGGCTCACTGTTCTCTTCACTGGCAAATTCAGATTGGCCTGCTGAGGCTGCGTGTGTGTGACTCCAACACATTCACACAAGCCTGCACACCTGCAAGTTAATATAATAGTGAACTTTTCAAAGCACCCTTGTTTGATCACAAAGCAAACTTCATCATATCATCTGATGTACCAGCAGAGATGGTGGTTGACCTTTGGAACCGGTTGCTGAAGTTCAGATATGTAGCTTTCATGTCATATGTGAAAAAACTTACAGATTTGGATTAAAAAGTGACGACCCATGGTGGGATCTTTTCAAATGGGATTTTTTCCACATGTACATTTTTTAAGTGACTGAATTTCTTTCTCACTGTTTATTCATTTAAAAAAGCCTGATTTTGATCTATTATTATTATTATTGTTATTATTGTTATTATTATTATTATTATTATTATTATTATTATTATTATTATTATTATTATTATTATTGTTATTATCAATTCTCTTCCTCGCTAAATGACCTGCCCTGACCCTAGACAACCAAAATTGCAGAACATCTTCATACATGTGATATGAAAGCAAGTCCAAAGGAAAGCTACAACAAATTCAGTTATATTTGAAATAAAGTCTAACCACGAATGTATACATGCAATGTAATTGTAGATAGTGGACATAGGACATATTACAGCATCTGTGTGATTTTGGTATGAACAAGTTTCTCATGGCAGCTGATCCATGTTATCATGATTACTTTCAGAATGTCTTTCATAAATGAATACAATTGGAATAAAGGAAAGTAGCTTTAGTTTCTGTTCAAGTGCGATGCACGACACACCAAACTCCTTGAATGGGCATGATACAATCACACCCATTTTCCTCCATTATTTTGGAAGCTGGATGTGAGGTGAGGCACAGCATCCTTGTAATCATGAAGCGCGAGCAGCTCACTGCCTTTGTTTTGATAAATATGCATCCTTTCCTCCCAGTGCAGTCTGAACAATAATAACAACAGAAGAAAAAAAATCAGTGCCAATTATTAATAGATGACTTGCTCTCTGGATGGAATATTATGCTGCTTGTTGATTTCCATACATCTATAATGCTGCTACAGGGATGCTGATTTTGATGTGGTCAGGCACAGCTTGTACTGTTCATGAAACTGTCCTTGATTGATGTCAGTGGACTTGGTGGCCTCTGCTTTTTTCGCCCTGCAGACATGCTGGATATGGGCAAGATAATTATTTTAAAAGCCTGTCCCTTTTTTCTCTTCGTACTCTCCTTCTCTCCTCTCTTTCACCTCCCTCCTCTTGACTCGGTCTTCAGAACTTTGCTCATGTTTGTAGGTCTGAATCTGTCTGCCTTATTCCCACAAGATTTCAACTTCCACATTCTCACAACATTGTTGCTTCTTGTATGTCAGAAACATATGCAAGGTGAAACAGGATGCTTGGCTGTACAGAATTACAAGTATTCTGCATTTAGGCAGTACTGAAGCTCAGAGAGAAAATTGTCAGAAATAGCAAATTGGGGGAGTGTCTTTCCTCATATGGACTGGGTGGTGTGTTGAAGCAGCAGGTTAAACGTTTGAGCCTTCATGCTATTGGAGTTCCTTACTGTAGTTCTCACGAGTTTGGATAGTCCTGTAAACATGTCCCAGAATGATGCTGGGTGCTCCAAACAAAATGATCCAATGAGTTTTCAAAATTTTCTGTCAGTTTTGTTTTAGTTTTTCTCAATTGCTAAAACACAAAGCCTGGTTCCTGTCGCACAAACACTCAAACTTTTTTGTCATTCCCAGAAGCACACACACACACGCACGCACACACACACACACACACACACACACACACACACACACACACACACACACACACACA
>JASSRZ010000002.1:1183584-1201047 GCA_032164315.1 Malacoctenus gilli
ACACACACACACACACACACACACACACACACACACACACACACACACACACACACACACACACACACACTCACGCATACACACACACACACATGCACACACACACACACACACACACTTCGTGTCTTTCTGAGGACTACGAATACATGTAATTCATTCCGTTTGCCTTTTTTCTTACCCGAACTATCACAACTAACTCTCTAGCTCTCGCCTTGACCCCAAACCTTATATAACCTAATTATAACCTTGATCCTAAAAACCAAGACTTGAATTTCAAACAGCTCTTGGAGCTGAAAAAAAATTTCATCACAACCCCAATTTGTTGCGACACTGTTGATTAAATACCAAAATTTAGTATTCAACTCAACAGCAAGTGCAAAGAGTGCAACTCACAATGGTGCTGCTGTACGCAAGTCTTACTTAAGATGAGAACTTAACCATTTGATATCATTTGCAAAAGCAACCTTGAGTATTCGGTGTGGGTATCAGCCAAAGCTCCAACCACAACAGGTTCACTCTAAGTTTGTATACCTGCACCTTCCTTACCACTGAAACATTGTGGGACACTTGTGAAAACAACAGGGATTGGGTAAAAAATGCCATCAAAAGAAAATTATATTTTAAAGATGCAAGTAGTGGAAAATGCAGTCAAAAACGGTAATCAGGCAGCAGAATGACAGTTTATAGAGAATGAGAAACTTGTGAGGGACCAATGGAAATCACCGGTGGATGAAGGGAGAGCACAGCTTCACTGCAACTGGGAGATTGCGCCGCACAACTCTCCTGGAAGTCATTGGATGGATGGACAAAACATTCACTGTAAGATATTACTGGTATTTCACAACATTTTACTCTGATCTTTCACAATAAATGTATGTATTTTCACATCACAACATTTTACTTGAATATTTACAATATATTGCAATTTACCGTTCTACTGTGAAATTGATGTTTGCACAATAAATTACTGTGAACTTTCCTTTGACTGAATTTAGCAAAAGTTTAATTTAGTTTTGTACAGTAAAATATTGTATTACACCATCCTTTGTGATGTCACAACAATTTCTCGTGAACCACAGTGCATTGTGGGACCAAGACAGCAGCACTCAGTTCAGTTGCACTTGGCGTGACAGAGGAGGACCGAAAGAAGGTATGGTGAATATTATTTAAAATTTTAGGTAGCTTGACTTGTTAAGCAAGGGAAATGTATATATATATCTATATAGCTTTCACACTTGGATAGTCAAGGGACTCTGTTCCTCAAGAAGTCATTCAAGTCAAATTGTGACTGAAGTTTACCTATGCTTCACATGCCAGGGACAAGGTATGAAGCTATGTTCTGGATTCGCCTCGCCTCTACCTACAGTTCACCATTAGCTGTTTATTGTCATTGTGTCATTTGGATTGGAATAACCTACAATTTTCCCTCTCTCTTTTTTGGTCTTTTATAGACAGAGAGCTTTGTTCCCTGTGATGGAAGCATGAGGTCCTATTTCTTCTCATGCACCACGTTATTAAGGAAAGACATCAACTTATGAACAAACAACGACAACAAATAGCTGGGAGGAGAAAAACAGAAAGAAGGAAAAACAACACAGGCACCAAGTAAGGAGCATAATTGTGTGATTTATCCTCACTGAATTACTGCAGTCATGGCATAATTAAACATGAAAAGCTAAATTTATCGTGGTGTGCTCAGCCTTCTCATTAATTTAAAGCTGAGACATTCAGAAAGGAGGCCTTTTCTAATCCACCAACTGTTTCTCTTGTTGGCTTTTTCTCGGTCTTTTCCCCTCTTCTGCTGTCCTCCATCCCCTCCCATTATGGAACATTAAAATGTATATTACCCTCAGAGCGTCATCATCATAAACCACAGGCCCCACAGAGGGGGGTTGGAGAGGGAGCTGAGCGTCTCCTCGGAGATGGAGGGCGAGCGGGGAAAAAAAGGCAGAGTCAGTTAGGCTCATTAAGGATAAGAAAGGCTCTCATTAAGACAGAGCTGTCTCGGTCCCATGTCCAGCATGATACCTACCTATTTGTTGCCTAATAGCTCCAGCCACTGCAAACTTACGAGATCCGTCTCTTATAATGAGAGGTAGCAGAGGTGACGCCTTTCCCACCCAGAATGCTGAGTGCGACTGTGTCATTAACAATCACCACAACATCCACTAATTGGCCGCCATGTATTTTCCTTTTTTCCTCCTCTCTCTTCCCTCCTCCAATGTCTCCTCTTCACTCGGAAGCATGCTTTCACCCACAGACAAACAAACTTGTCACCGGTTTGATTTGTTTATGTGTTCTATTTGTTATACTCGCTTCCTTAAACTGTAAATCAGGGGAGCAGCGTAGCATGGGGAGCTAATAACCCGCCTTGTACATCTGCCTTCATAAATTATGCAGTGAGCCGTGGTGCAGCTTGTTGTCTGTCAGGCAGCACAGCTCCGGTCCTGACAGCGCCCACCGTACTGCTATAAGTTGGGAAAATAATTCTTGGAGCAGCCAGGAACCTGATCCCATTGGTGGTGGTGGTGGTGGTGGTGGGGGGGGGGGCTGTCAGCAATCGCTTTTTACCTCTAAAAAAGGAGAAGTAAGAAGTTCATTTCAACTGGCAATTAAAAAACTTCCTACTAATGAGCAACTGTGTGCTCTTTGCCTTTCTGAATTCATCATCTCGAGTTGAATCACTCTTGGTTTTGGGCATAGAACAAAAGCAAAACAAAGCACAAGAACATGCCTGCTTCTGTTATGCCAATTAGGTAAGAAACCAGAGGTTTTGTTACCAATTGTTTCACAGAGCAGTGAGATAGGTGATGCTACAGTTTTATTTTGCACCCATATCACTGAAAAAACCCTACACAAAAAGGTTCAAATAGAACAGTCAGAATGTTTGTAGGGGTACAAATAGGATGGCGACAGCCATAAGAAGCTGTTCACCTGTGTTCTCTCAGAGGTTCCTGACCCACACAACTGGCAGCCTGTCCAGAGGGGAACACTGACCAGAGTGGGATGCCATCAGGCCCAGCATACCCATGACCACAAGATGGAAAACTAATGAATGACTGCTTTATATTGTCAAGGAATTGATCCAAAACTAATGATGATTCCGAGTACAGTCAAAACAAAAGCCAATTTTTTTTTTATCCCCACAAACAATTTAAAGGAGTAATCTTAATTTTTCTATTTTTCAGTTGTGATAATTTGACCTGATTATTCAACAGAAAAGAGCAACCAAACTGACAACAGTCGTATATTCTACAGGGCGGGAATCTGCTCTGATGAGAGGATATCTCTGTCTCCTGCAATAAACATCATGGAGGTCAACAATTAACTCCAGTAGCAGAGAGCTGGATGGCCAAAAAGTGAAGTTCCATTGACAGGCTTGACAAAGAAAGTCACCAAGTAAGAAATAATTTGTTTGGGAATGCTCATTTATCCCCAGAAAAAGAGTCGAAAAGGGAGCGCATCACTCTTGAGTAAAAGAAAGTGGCGTAACGACGAACTGTGACTCAAAAGTCATCTCAGAGACAGAAAGAGGTGGAAATGAAATGTGCCACTAATACCCAAGTTCATTGACTGTGAGACAAGAGAAGGTATGTCCTTTGATTCTTCAAGACAACCTCTTAAATCTCAGAACTTTCAACCCGTTTACCACACTAATGCTAAAATTAGAAGTGGACAAGAAGAATATTGCCCTAACGTGTCAAATTCTGACTAGAAACTTCAACATTATGAAGCAAGAAATTCAAGAACTGAGGGAATAATAGTGGAGATGACCTAGAATGTAGTTTTTTCAACTTTTGTTTCAGTCTTAATAATTGAGTGACAAATCCAGCAACTTTTTCTGCTGTTTATAGACTAACATGAAAAATTTACTGTTCAGTACACTGTCACCAATCAGCAGCACACATGCGGAGCCGGGACAGTGTCTTCTTGATCAACAACCCCCGTATATCTCAGGGAACAAACATGTTTGTATCACAACATCATCCATCTCCGAGTTTCAAAATGATCCAGTAAAGGCCTCACCTGTTTCCTCGTGCTCATTACGACTTTTTTTTTTCATATCTAAAATTCTGAATTAGAAATGAAAAGCCTGTGGGTACTCTGCATCGTCATACAATACCTGCCCCAAGCAGCGATTTTGACCACGGTCTAAAGCTGGACCTGTCCTCCCACCGCTGAGCCCTGTCCACCGCCAAGATATACAGTTATAGCCATGGCTGTCAAGGGGTCCTCCATGGGCTGCTTCATTAGATAGACTCATATTAGGAGGGGAAGCTTATTCGTCTATAGGGACCCTGAGGCCTTTTTCTTTACTTCCAGTCACAAGAATCACTATGAAACAAGATAGACCTTGATGCATTTGCAAGGTGATGAAACAAAAAATTAAAAATTTGTAGTTCTTTAATCTAAATTAGACCAAGTACAATATACATCTTGTTGCTCATTAACTCATTAATTAAAATGAAAAAAAACCCACAAATACCGATCAAGGAAAACTGTCCAAAGATGCTCAAACTGATGGACAAACAGAGAAGGCATCTGATCCAAGTTTTGCCCATTAACAATATGGCAGGAGCCACCAAACACAAAGGTATTCAAACTTTTCACTTGCGGATCATTTGACATCGACACAACTACCACCTGAAGGCTTGTCATTCATTCTTTGGTGCTGCAAAGGGTTTTACAGTCATTCCACCTACTCTGTGGTTTTCTAGTATATGATACCAACTGCTACAAGGTATGCCTTTGTTCCAACAAAGAGCAGCAGCAGCCACTGTGTGTTAACCTTATCAATTTGGTGTGCATTGTGCTCTGCTTTTGACATTGCCCCCAAAATCTACCGTTTTATTCTTTTCTAGCATCCAATGACTGTACTGGAGAAAGGGTTAGGGCAAATTTACGTTGACCTAGTGTAATTTTTTGGTCCGAGTACAGTACAGTGCATCGGGGTGAAAATAATAGGCAGACCCTGGACTGCACCGAATTCGCCGCCACCTGGCGAGGTTGTCACAAACAAACTATGGTCACACTTTAGGCAGATCACTCCCTCACATGTAAAAAATGTTTCAACTTTAGTTATTTTTGTCAAAGGGAAGCTATGCTTCTTGTAAAGCTTTGTCCTTTTTATTGGATGAAACACAAAAACAAAGTAAGCAGCATGACAAACTGAAGTCACCCATATGAGAGTCAGTTGTCATCGTTCCTCCATCCACGCTAGCCTTTTTTTTTCATTTGCAGCAATGACTTTACACTGTAAGCAGTAAATATTTCTTCGAAACAAGTTCCAGAGTCCGCAAAAGTCAATAAATACCTAATAATAGTTATTATGCTATCTGCATGTGAAGCTCTCAATCACTTTGAACAGATATCAGATGCTGTGATATTGGAACATCAAAGGTCCTTCCACCACTGGACGGCTACTGCTCTAATGAGTTGCTCCTGTTCTTCACTTGCACATCTTCATTACTTGACATGGAGCAAAACCAAGCTTCCACAGAAAAGTACAAACAGTTCAGCAGCGGCTGGCTACCATCTGACCTTGCAGCCTACGGTTTGTTTCCCTCCCACCTCTCTGTTTTATTTCTCTTGTTCTTTCCCTCGGCCTCTGGTTTCCAGCAGTGCTGAACAGTCTGCCGGCTCTGAAGTCTTCATTAGCACGGCTGGCCTACCAAGCAACAGACGGGACAAACAGTCATTTAAGATCCTGCACTCTTCCCTCACCCCATGTAACCACATCCCCCTTCGTCCAAATAAACCTGCCCAACTGTCCATAAACAGTCCAACTTCCTCTTTATGCTCTGAATTGCCCACATCTGTTTATTTGTTTGTTTGTTTTTGCTGTCTTTCTCCTCCTTCCTCCAACCCCCTCTTTGCTGCCTTTTGGCTGGCTGCCTTCGGGTCACATGCTCAGCACAGCATCTTGCTGCTCTGACCCGTTCAGAGCCCACCAAGGTGAGTGGGTTTATACATGCCATTTGTTCGCCACAGTATCAAACAGCAGGAGGCTTCTGGACAAACACATGTAAAGATCTGGGTGGCTTATGAACAGCTCGCAGAGAGGGAGAGTCACACTGAGAGACATACAACTTTCCGTAGTGCGCACACAGGAACAAAACACCTTTTGCTCTTTGTAACTGAGGACTTACACACAGTGCCAGCTCTCATCCTAAAAGGCCAAGAATTCAAGTTTTACTGTTTTCAGGAGGGGGGGATTTATCCGTGCACAGAGCATGGACCCGAATGTGCATCACCACAACTTCCAGAAACACAATGTTGCTTTCCTTTCTTGCTGTTTTAAAGTTGATGTCACACAAAACACAAGTTGCACACTTTCATTGGTCCACACTGATGTGTCATTTTCAGCACAGGTACTCAAAATCCTTGTTTGATTTTAATTTCCTTGGAAGGCATTTTTTGGGGGAAAAAGCGAACACTGACGGCCCATCCAAACAAAGCCAGGCTAAGCGTATCCGAGCAAGTTTTTTTTATCTAGTCACCAATATCAAGGAATGCCTCTAAAGCACATGCCCATCAAAGGTTGAATGTTTTTATTATAGTCCCTGCCTAAAGCAAAGCACCAAATGGGATGTGATCTCAATGTTGCAAAGTCAGGCTGCTTGTGGAAAGGTTCTATTCATTTATCAGCCCTGTATGTCTGCAATCAGTTGTGAGTTATCATCTCTGATAATTAGAATCTTACTTGCCAATTTTCATTATGTATTGTGTTAGTTAATGTATAATATTTCTCATTGTATTTACTTTGTATCACAATAAGAAATGCCAGTCATCAGTTGTTCAACATAAAATCATTGCCCCAGAACCTCCTTTGGTGTTTCCGACCAGTAAATCGTGAATTCTGACTTTACAGACAACGTCTCCAAGAAGATCAACGATTTATCTATTCTCATTAGAGACTAAGCTTGCTCATAAAACTCAAAGCACTGGTGTACTACGGCGGTCTGTGCCTGAAAAACGCGCAGGAGAGCACGCTCATGCGACTGCATGAGTTTGCCTCCATGAACATGTAAATTCAGACATTTCTACAAGATCATGCATTGTACAAGCAGGAGTGTTCAGTAACGTATTCATGACACACGAAGGGTGACGATTGACTCATTTAGCAACTTTTTCAGGGGTTCTGGACACTCTGTCATGAAAGCACATATTGTTCATGATTTACTTATTCAAATTTGCAGGACACGTGCATAGCTGGTTCACTGTCTAAAAAAAACTGTGTACAGTGTTGCCATTTGGAGAAACAAGATGACAGTGTGCACTCACAGCTGCAGTCAGAGGAGATGAGAGTTCCACCCCACCCCATAAACCACAAGTCAAATAACTTGCACAGAAACTGCTGGTGATCCCACCCTGGAGAATTGACAATCATGCAAACTTGGTGGTGGGATCCTCTTGCCACTTTTCAGACAGCAGTGAAATTCCTAAATGAGTAGTTGGCAGACCAGATTCTAATGCCAGAGAGCGTGTAGCGCTATTAAGTGTCTGAATAAGACAAGCCTGTTGCTGCAAACACTGCTGGAAGACTGTTTGTTCAACAGCTGGAACCTCAACTGGTTATGTTATACAAAAGTCTAGTTTCTGCAACCTACCTCTGCTTTGCCCTCACCATTTCTACCTCATTTTTACTATTATTACCTTTGTCAAGGAGTTTACTTGAAAGAGATCGCATCCTATTTTGTATGTTTTTTTTTCTTTTTTATCATAACGCTCCAAACTGCATCTGTTAACATGTATTTTGCTGTGCCTATAAAATGCTTATTCATTGATGCTTGATTCACCTTCGCATGGCAGATTGATGCTTCTAAATTGCGATTAGAATACTACTGTCTCCTAAGGCTGTGATCGACTAAAGCTTTATGCATGTAAAAATGCAAAGTTGAAATCACATGCACACTCCTGTAGAAGCTGATTGGCAAATGGGTGGTCTGAAGATTGTGTGTGGCAGACAGCAAAAAATCAGATTGCATGATTTATTTTAGTTACTTACCTTCAAAATTTTGTGACATCTGGTATTTCCTTTACGACCCAACAAATACCCGGAGGTTAATCTCACCTTTTGTGAAAGTGTTTTTTTTTTTTTTTTGTTTTTTAACATTTTTTAAACAGCAGTAAAAAATGACCTGCAATATTGTGTTTTCTTTTGATAACTTACTTAGTTATCCAACTCATTTTACTCCATCCAGTCCTGGAATGGCAGACACCATCGCAGCAGGTGGAAAAAGCCTCTCATTGTGTGATATTGATTGTGCCCTTATCCCGAGTAGATTGCAACTTGCAAAAATGTGATTGGAATGATTCACACACATGACCAATTTTGTTTATATGCTTCAAGATCTTCAAGATTCAGCAAAGATCCATGCATCTCTGCTCATGGCCCCCTTCTCTGTTTGTCCCCACCTCCTCCACCCGCTTCCCCTCTTCTTCCCCCTTTCTCCCCTTGGAGTACACCTCTCTTCTCCGGCCATCCATCCTTTTTTATCGGAGGCGATACACGTCCCTGACTCCTGCCGCCGCCAGCACCACCCCCCACCTCTGCTGAGCAAGTAAGTAATGCGATCGTGTTAACCCCCGCTGTGTCTGTCGACGTGGGTGAGTCATGCTGGGTTCATCTCATTGCCACCCTTCCCCATTCCCTCTCCCTCCCCCTCCCGCTCTCCCACTTCCCTCCGTCTGCCTGCGGGCCAGCGGTGCCCTTTGCACCACAGGTGAGCTGTCACTGCCGATCTGAGCCATCTGACACACTGGCCTGCCAAGAATAGATCCAACTCCACTCTTTGCAACCGATACACAAACACATTCTTGCACAGAGGGAAACTCACGCTGACCTGCACGTATGAAATGTACAAAAACCACAGCTGCATGATACACTGCAAAACTCTTCCACACTTCTCGATCATTTCTCCATTATTTGTCGATTGCAGAGTGCATTAGACCCACTGAAATGCAAGGAATGTTGCATATCTATGATTTGCACAACAAATCAAAGTGAGTAAAAGTGAGTAGAGTTGGGTCAGTTTGAGATGTCACTGCCGCCTGGTAGATGCCATTGTCTGATTTCACAAAATGAAGAGAGAAATTAGTAAGAGTTGTGACAGTGGAAAGGACAGAGACAAGCAAGCAAATTTTAATTGTGTATCACTCGACTTGTTTACACCAGCAAGTCAATGCAGGGCCCAGAGTACTTCACTGCAATTCTGCAACATTTCAGCACGAAGCCCTGTCCACAATTTTAAAACAATTTAAAATAGTATTTGGAGTACCAATCAAAAGCTCAAAGGCACTGACAGCATATACCCAAGTGACTTTCTCATTTGTTGCTAGATATATTGTAATCCATTTTCAAAATTAAGAACATGCCTTTTGTCAGCTTGTTCTTATATCTAAATAGCCCTGTGTACTTTGGCTGTGAGGATACCCCCAAAGTAATGTTAACAGGCCTATAACAGTGTTTAAACCTTTTTCCCTGCTTCTCTTAAGGAAATTTTCAGGGTGTTTTTTTCTTTCTATTTTTCTTTTGCTGAAACATTACAGCGAAGGCAAGATGGGTGGAAAGAGCCACCCACACCAATGTTCAAAAGCAGGACCCTTTTGCGGAAAAAATCATTTGAGAGGTCAACAGCAGGGGCAACCAAAGCAGTTTCCTCAGTCACCTGGTGTCCCACAAGGATGAGTCCCGCAATTGGTCTAAAAATAGCAAAGATTTTCACAGAAGCTCCCTCCAAAAAGTTCAAAGTTGAGATTTGAGTGATTTTGATCATTGTTGAATCATTATTTTTCCAGTAGAAAAAAATCAAAACAACTGTTTTTCTTTCAAAATAAAGGGAAATTTTTCTGGGGTTCTTTTGTTTTGGTTTTTAAACAAGTTGTCCTTTTTTGTTACTTATTGTCCCTAAAATGAGTTTCATTGGAAAAAAGGTGGATGTCCCCAGCTAAACAGTGTCAGTATTTTTTTGCTTTCACTCACATTTACGAATCAAGTTTTAGACATTTCACAGCAGATAAAATGTTTGGCTCCATCTGTGACCTGTGGAGTCCCTCAAATGGGGACTTGGACCCCAGGTTGGGACCACTCGGCAGGAAGATTGATAGACAGGGCTTATCATGTTTACTCTCAAGTTAGGTCAAGTCAAATCAATCATAGACTAAATTGGCTCAATATTTTGGTTTACTTGATTTGCAGACATCTTGATGTTAAGCAGGCTCTTTTTCTTTTCCCAGATGGTTGCTTGAGTCAACAAACCACAGTTTCCTCACCAACTTAAAACACCAAAGTCCAAGCTCTATATCCCCTTCCCTCATAATTCAGGGTCTGTGGCATTATTTCCTGGTGAAAGAACAAAAAGTATCAAGTTAGTGGTGCACTGACCAGATTGTGTATTCTGTTGTACTCATTGCATGAAAATACTCCAGAAGCTCAGATGTGCCAACATGTGCCAACATATGTGGCCAACTGTACCCCATTTTGCAATATCTGCCAAAAAATTTCAATCCGCATGTTTAAACCCCTCATAAATCTAAATGTTGAGCATCTGTTGAGCCCTCTTCTAAACCCCCTCTCCCTCACATACACTACCACAGCTGTTATTCCCACCTTAATGTCTTTCCCACTTGTATGAGGACGGCTTCCTCCTGCGGTTTTGGGTCGGGTTGAGTCCGGTAGAGGGATGGATGCTTGAGGCACCCCGAGTTGGCTGCATCTTTCTGGTTTTGTTGTCATCTGGTTGACCTGTCACTCGTGTTTTGGGTCTGGCCCGAGGCTGTGATTGTTGTGGTTATCCCCCCACCACATGAACAAAGAATGCTCACCATTCCACATACGCCAATGACTGTCACCTGGTTATAGCAGGATAAACCCACTGGCAATTGTATTGCCACACCACGGTCTAGTCAGGTACCTCTTAAGTGGCCACAAGTAATATGACTCAGTATATATCCTGCGTCTACTCTGACATCATTATGTTATTCACTCCTGTTTCTACTTGCTCACCCTCTCCAAGCTCTAGATACTGGGCTGATAGGTTACACCCTGCAAGCAGCTCATCCGACTCAGAGCTCGATTGGCACCTGCTCATCATTCAACTCTTCAATTATTCCCCTTCCCCCACACCCCACTCCTTCGCCACCCTCTCTAACCCCATTTCTTCTTGCACAGCCCTCATTGTGTGCCACTTCACCTGATGAGAACCCCCAGCAAGATGGCCAGTAGCCAGTGAGGGCAGGTGATGTTCACAGTTATTAGAAATTTAAAAAAAAATCAAAATGCATTTATTCCACAACAAAATGACACTTTCAGTAATGATGTTAATACTTAAAAAATGCAGACATGAAAAGAAAAAAAATTCTAAATGTTTGAAATGTACTTAATTGCGCTATTCCTGTGGGTCACATCTGTGGTCAGAAGTGAATAAGACTTAATTCTGGAATTTACTCAACGTTTGAATGAATAACCTGAAAGGTTTGGTGTAATGCAACATGTGATAGTGATATAAATTCTTATCCAATCATCCTGCTGTTACTCCAAGTTTCTGTCTTGTTTCACCTCTATAATGCACTTTTTGCAGATGTATGGTCACTACTGTTGCAATTTAATTTGATTTGATCGTTATTTATTTTCTCATATCTTTATCAATTTCAATAAATATATATTTTTTAAAAACTTCATTTGATGCTTCTTTCTTTCAGAGCACAGGGCAAGAGAGGGTTTTTTCACTTGGTTTTGCCACCACAAACTGTCAACAAGATACTACAGAATGGACAGGAATTCAGAGACACACTGGAGACCAGCTGCACACTGGATGTTTCCTTTGTAAAACAATACCGTTTTTTCTGTATAATCAAGATGAAGGCAAGACTCTAACCTCGAAAGAGCAAAACAATCACAGCTCCCCTTAAGGCCTGTTATGGCTATAGGTCAACGGTCTGTTTTTGTTCTTGACAACAGGAAAATACATAGCTTTATTTTGTTGACTGAGGGGTGTGTGTCTGTGTGTGCGATGGGGAGAGAAGGGTAAGGGAGTCGTGAGGGGTGAGAAGAGAGCAATTTGGCAGAAAAGAGGGAGGGGGAGAAAGGAGGTGAGACAAACGCAGGTGCTGACCCTAACTGACCTTTCCTCCCACTCTGTGAGGACATAGCGCAGTCAGTGGAGTCAGTCTCCTTATGGGTACATAAAGTCTGTTTCAAAAGTCAATTTCTGAGGGCCAGTTTCTACCAAAATCCAATATAAAATCATCATACATACAATAATGTCCAGCTGACACATTTGGGTGTGCCACCTCACCTGAACTGGAGCGCAGGAAAGTAACACTAGATTCATGTCGGAAGCTCGCTCACATGAACATGCCTTGGGTCTGAGAGGCTGATGGCTGCCATTTATGCTAAAAACATGGGGTAAATGGCATCTTGGTGGGTCAAATTTGAATGTTGTGGTCAACAGGCACTTGGATTACACCACATGAGCAGGATGGAGAGATTTAGAGCAGGGGTGGGCAATCCTGGTCCTGGAGGACCGCAGCCATGCATGTTTTTAATGTGTTCCTGCTCCAACACACCTGAATCTCAGTCGTATCGTCATGCAGCTCTGCAGCAGAGCCTGATTACCAGCAGCTTATTGCAATCGAGTGTTCTGAAGCTGGGACACATTGAAAACATGCAGGACTGCGGCCCTCCAGGTCCAGGATTGCCCACCCCGATTTAGAATGTTGTTTTTCCTGTTTTGTTTTATTGTACTTGTTTGTGATCACCATATGCTACCATTGTGAACGGACATAGTGATGAGTAGAAACTCAGTGGACCATCATTCTGAGGTTGAATATTGCTTCAAGTGAAGTTAATTCCACATAGTTGGCTGCTGCAATGTAATGACCAGGAAGCTGTATGGGTTTAGGGCCTTCGTCAAGGGCCCAGAGTGATGTTGACTGGTGGCTACGGTCACATTGCACAGTCTCGCTTCTGGCCTGTTCACTCTCACTCTGTCTTGGGTGGCCAAATAAAAAGCATCTTGCATTGCAGCACTGCTTTTTGACTCCTTCCTCAAATGCCCAAACACAAAAAGAACATGAAATTCAGGTATGACTTGTTTGGATGTACCCATTGTGTTTTAATGTCAGTGCTTAGCTTCGAGCAGCTTCACAGCTTCTATCATCTGCCTGTAGAGGTCCAATATAAAGTACCATTGCGATGATAACATAACGCAGCATGATGGCTCCTGAGTTCCCTCCGGTTGTGTGCACATCATACATAGGAGCAGACAGTGAAACACGCTCCTGTCTTCGTGGCCACACAAATGGCAAGTGTGAAGTGCTTGTGTAGTATATCTGAGACATGGAACTGGTAGGATGACCCCGTGTCATCTGTGGGTGTTAGTGTCACCATGAACCCTACAGATGCTTCAGAGTGGGTTCATATGCACCAAATTGCTACATGTCCTGAGTGTGGCATAAGAATTAGCAAAAAGCCTCTTCAGGCACTCTGTGACCTTTTTACTGCTTTACAAAGGTCTTACATGTCTCAGGCACAGTTTACCAGATGTGGGGGTACGTGTGTGTGTGTGTGTGTGTGTGTGTGTGTGTGTGTGTGTGTGTGTGTGTGTGTTTTGGGGGGAGTGGTGCTTGGAAAGATTGCTTTAATTCAGATCTGTTGAATGCTATTCTTGAAAGGTGGAACACTCACATCACATCAATCTCCCAGTTGTAGAACACACTGGACCTCTGTGATTATACACGACCATATTTATGTGTTGGAATCACACTTTTTCATCTTCACCTCATCTTCGTCTTACTCTCCTCACCATTGTAAAAAAAAAAGGTCTTTTTCATTGTTGAAATTCTGGACAATTTGTTTGACAATGTCAGTCTGTGCAGCTCTGCTGAGAGGAGAATTATTCCTCACTTATCACTCCTCTGATATCCTTCCCTCCCAGCCTTGCTTAATTCCTTCCCTTTATTTCCTCCTCCCTTCCCTCTTCTCATTTGGCATTATCATATAACTTCTGTGAGCCCCACCGTAAACACAACGGGAAGCTCACTGTGTGTGTGTGCACGCAACTGTGTAAGCTGGGGCGCCTTTGATCCGATAAAAACCTCTAATTTGGATGGTTGAAAGAGTTTACATACTTTATTTTCTTTCATTCCTCCACTTTTCTTCTTATTTCCATTTCCATTTGGCTTCATTCCGCTGTCGGAGGCTGGCGGCTGACTTCTCCTTCGATGTGGACCCAGCCAACGCTACGACAACTACAATGTTTTGACAATTGGCTCTGTCAAATTTGGTTTGAGATTTCTCCATCGCCTTGCGCGGCAGACCATTAGATTAAGACTGCGCTTGTGTAAAATCCTTTTCACTCCTCACATGATTGATGTTCTATTTCAAAGTGAAGCAACAACAAACAAGTTTCCACAGAGCGAGGGGCTGTTTGAATAGCACGCCATTCATCACTGGCTCCTTGGCCTTTTGCACGAGTGCCACAAACGGCACGAGAAATGTTTTCAGACTCAGTTATCAAACAAGTATTTTATTATAAAGACTTTTGCTGCTTTCATCTGATTCAAATTGATTTAAAGCATGGGCTTAAAAGTTTTTTTTCTCCTTTTATTTGAATTGACTGTAATGGATGGAGACAAAAATACAACAGCAATCAAACATTACAAAGCAGCCCCATGCAAGGCTTCACTGCTGGAATACGAGGAGTGCCACTGAAACAGAGGAAATGATGTTGCCTAAATGTGCAGCTTTTCTTTTACAATTTCCACATGAAATGTCTTTATATCGTGTTGAAGCTTGATTTGACTTGGCTTACTTCTTTTCTTAAAATGAATCAAACAGATTCCCACCATTGATACTGAAAGAGACTTCGGCAATGTGTCAATGAGGAGTTGTTTCTCCAACTCAGGCAGGTTCGCTATACAAAAGGCTCTCTTATAGACATGTTTGTTAAAGAGTGAAAAGTCAGTAATGTCCAATTACAAGCACACTAATATTCACACCTATAAATAATTTAAGACTCACTCACTGACCTTGTACTTTTCAGACTGAGGGAACAGGAGGGTCACAGAAAACCCTCTATCAAACTACAAACCCAGGAACTCTTTAGCCTGTAGTTTGCAATTCTGATTCTACCCTCTATTTCAATTTTTTGGGCCTCATGTCATGGTGTAATCATGGCCTTGAATTCTGTTATCCACCTATGTGGTGTCGGTTTCCACCTGGCCTTTACCAGGAACAAGCCTTCCTCCTGCACGCATTGATTCTCTTATCTTCCTACACAGAAACATGAAGCGCACAGCCAAGTGTATGGAGGTTGAGCCATCTATCTATCTTCAGCAGAGTGTTGTGTGCATCTACCTCCTACAGGTCAGGAATGCAGTGCTTTTACCAAAATTGTGGCAGTTTGGACGGTAATTTTTACTGAAAGAACTCATGTAGAGGGCCCCTGGAAGACCCCCAGTCCACCAACATCGGAGTCAACAACACTGCGTTCACACTTGTGTGTCAGGAAACTGACTGAGCATCAAGTGTAGGAGCCAAATCTGGGGACATCGACTCCAACTGCATTGACGCTTCACCAGCATGAGGAAACACGCGGTCAGTACAGAGCAGAAGCAGGCACAGAGTAACCTGGTTTGAAGAGGAAGAAATCTTAAAGGTGACTCTTACCAGGTGGGTGTGCCATACATTCTGCTGATGGATGAAAGTTTATTGAAGTGGATTATTCTGGGACCATTGAGGACCACTCTGTGCTTAATAGATTTACCGAGTGTGTAGCTTTGCACAACCTCTTTGTCCTCACCCAGCAGGACTTTCAGATCCTTCAGGAAAGGTGATTGTGGAGTCAGGAGACTGCGCGTGTGTGTACTGGTGCTCTGTGTTATGGCAAATAGTTTTACTCAGTCATAATTCGCAGGCCTGAACGAAGCATTCTTTGCAGGCCGAGAACACATAACAGCTGCAGCCAGTAGAACACTCACTCATTGTGCTCATAACACATTATTCACTTTTGTTTTTGTTATTGCTCGACTTCTGACCCTTAAACCTCTTTCCCATCTTTTCTTGTGTACTTCTCTCCCATTGTTTCCTCGTTTCTCCCTTGCTCCCACACTCGGGAGCACCTACACCTGCAGGAATCACCTGTTTTCTGCACATCCCAGCAGAAATCACTGTTTATCACACTTTTCCCTCGTCCTATCTTTCAGAACAAGTGGCCGCATCTATTGGGGGCGCACATTCATCTCACAACGATTGAGCTGTTTAGATGACCCACGTCTCTTTTTTGCTGCTTCTCTGATTCGAATGGCCGCACTGCTTCATGTTACATGGTTTCTTGAGTTGATTGCGAATGTCATTCTGTGAGAAAAACCTCAAGAAAAACATTGCCACTGCCATGAAAATTACACATTTGGGGACATATCATCCCTAATATTAACAAATACGTCTTGATTCAGCCAATCAAATTAGAGGTGGGGCCTCCTTAAAAAGAATCTATTGAATAGGAGCTTCCAGTGTTTAAAGAACAGTTGTGTGTACAGTGAATCCTTGTTTATGATTGGGATTACGTTCCAAAAACCACACGTGATAGGCAAAATCCGTGAAGCAGTCATCTTTTTTTTTTTTTTTTACAATTATTGTTATATATGTGACGGCCAGTGTTGTGCGTGAATAATCGCTCATGAACACGTTCATATTTCTGGCGAACATGAACTGAATGCACTGAATTTCTGCTTGATGAACTTTGTTGTGAACGCGTTCATTCTAATGTTTGTGAATGGCGTTCTTTCGCAGTTGAACTTCATTCAAGAGCATGTCAGATGTTCCGCAGAAAATCCGCTAAAACTCACTGCAAACACAGGTTCAAATGCAGCGGAAAAAACACTCATCTGGCAACCCACACCACCAGAGTTGAATCACCGCATGTGTCATCATGCTGTGCAAAGCATGGAGCCAAAAAGAAATGATGGCAGCACTAGCCAAGAGCATGGAGATTCAGGTGCTTTATTGCACTCTGAGGTACAATCTTAGTTTCCTTCACATAAGAAAACGGAGCTATATTTTTGGGGGGATTTTTAAAACCAATATTTAAGTTTCAGAAGTCTTCGGGATCCTGACTGAGGCTGTAAGTCCATTCTTCTCAATTTAAAATATATCTTGCTGCATGACATCTCTGTATCAATCCAAGTACTTCATTTTTGTCTTACTGAACCTTTTACCATGCCAATGTTGCTTCCTACCTCAGCGTCAGTTCTACCTCAGAATGTGTTTCTGTTGATATGTTGACACATCTTTTTGACAACAGTTTAGGATGATCTCCTTGAGGAATTTCGCCATATTAAGTTATTTGTTACAGCTTTGGATAATTTAAGCAATTTATGGACTACTCCCCTGTGTGTGTGTGTGTGTGTGTGTGTGTGTGTGTGTGTGTGTGTGTGTGTGTGTGTGTGTGTGTGTGTGTG
>JASSRZ010000002.1:1203544-1222385 GCA_032164315.1 Malacoctenus gilli
ATTTCAGTTAAACATTTGTGATAACAATTCCTTTGAACACTTGCTGCTTTGAAGAAGGCCGGGAAGAGACACCACACCTTTATAGTCATTGGTTGTTTGGATGAGCAATTTAAGTGAAACATATCATCTAGCAGACAAAGACAGTGATATTTGAGAAGTTAAATGAAGTTTATAGGATTTACAGAAAGTGCAATAATTACTAAAACAAAAGTAATGCATAAATGTGGGCACCCCAACAGAAAAATCATCAACATTGAGTAGATCCTCCTTTTGCAGAAATAACAACCTCTAAACACTTCCTATAGCTTCCAATGAGGGTCTGGATCCTGGTTGAAGGTATTTTTGACCATTCTTTACCAAACATCTCCAGTTCAGTCAGGTTTGGTGGTTTCCGAGCATGGACAGCCTGCTTTAAATCACACCACACCAATTTTTCAATAATATTCAGATCTGGGGACTGAGATGGCCATTCCAGAATGTTGTACTTGTTCTTCTGCATGAATGCATTCGTAGAATTTGAGCAGTGCTTAACCTCACAACTTAAACTTTGTCACTGATTTTTGAACATTGTTTGTAAGAATCTGCTGATACAGACTGGAATCCTTGCGACTTTCAACTTTAACAAGATTGCCAATACCTGCACTGACCACACAGCCCCAGAGCAAGATGGAACCTCCAGCAAATTTTACTGTGGGTACCAAGTGTGTCATGGAATGCTGTGTTCTTCCCCCATGCATACCACCCCTTTTTGTGTCCAAATAGTTCAATGTTTCATCCGTCCACAGCACCTTATTCCAAAATGAAGCTGGCTTATCCAAATGTGCTTTAGCATACCTCAAGCAACTGTTTGTGGCATTTGGGCAGAAAAGGCTTCTGCTGCATTACTCTCCCATACAGCATCTCCTTGTGCAAATTGCGCTGAATAGTTGAACGATGCACAGTGACACCATCTGCAGCAAGATCATGTTGTAGGTCTATGGAGCTGGTCTGTGGATTGACTTTGACTGTTCTAACCATCCGTCGCCCTGCTTCTCTGAGATTTTTCTTGACCTGCCACTCCGGGCCTTATCTAGAACTGTGCCTGTGGTCTTCCATTTCCTAACTATGTTTTTGTATCCTTCCCTTAAACCATGATGTTGAACAATCTTTGTTTTCAGATCATTTGACAGTTGCTTTGGAGCTCCCATTCTTTCTTTTTTTATTTTTTTGTTTAAATCTCTCACATCTATTTTCACACTGTTTCTTTTGTCACCAAAATACCTAAATACACCAAAATAGGGCTGATTTATCCAAACAATATATTTGTATGGCCATCCAAACAGGCTGCACTTTCATTTTGCTAGTGTTTTGTGATTGTGTTAGAATAATTGTGCAAGTGACAACAACCACATTTAAGAAGAGTCTGAAGTCTAGAGCAAATATAGGTTGCAAACAGGATCCATTGTTGGAAAAAAAAACTAACTGGGGAGTCCAGCTGATGAAATAACTCAAGACAATAGGAGTGGCATCTCTGATACAGGTTGACTCTGTTTTCGCCTCCATTTCAATCATGTGAGGGAAGAACGCAAATGTTTTCCGAAGGAAGCAGAATAACTCACATGACACCTCAGCTGCTCGATCGATGACGGGCAAAAAAAGAAACCTATTCTGTAACTTGAGTGAAATAGAGCCCACAATTTATTCAGGGAGAAAAATCCCTCAATGTTAGTTACAACGTAAACTTATTAGTAAAATGTAGTTTGAAGTGGGCCGTTTGAAGTGGGTGGCGTGGTGGTCAGTGCTCTCACCTCACAACAAGAGGTCCTGCACTGATTCCCAGGTCGGGCCTTTCTTTGCATGTTGTCTTTGTGCATGCACGGGTTCTCCCCAGATACTCTGGCTTTGTCCCACAGTCTCCCACATGCATGAGGCGACTCTAAATTTTCCATATTTGTGAATGTGCCTCTGGTTTTGTGTTGTCCTGTGATGGACTGGTGACCTGTCCAGGGTGGACCCTGCCTTCGCCTATAAAACAGCTGGGATTGGCTCCAGCATGTCCTGTGACCCATCACTGGAATAATCAGCAGTACAGACAATGAGATGAGTAGTTTGAAGTAAAAGTCATTTAGTATCATCATGTTCTTTTCAACACTGTGCCATTTAGTCTTTCCGTCCTGAGCATTTATTCAGCAACCTGAACTGTAATCACATTTGTACATTTGTAACTGCAATCGTTTGTGGATTCGAGCTATAAAGGAAAAGTGTGAGAACATTTGTTCTTCTCATAAGGAGCGGCTGTCCTGCGACAGTGCTTCTTAGCCTTGATGTTGCCCATCCTCCCAAACCTGTGGAGGAAAGCCTTTGGAAGTAGCTCTCATAATGTTGAGACGACAGGCCCATTTTATTGCCTCAGAAAACTTGACATTGTTAAGGTCTGCCTGGGATCTCATCTGTCAACTGCGGAATCCCTTCGCTCCCAGTGAGCCAACTCAGTCTTCATTTGTCATCTTTCTCATAAATATACACCACTCTTCGTGGTTAGACACTTTGCAAGCATCCCAGGCCTACAATGACCTCTCATTAAAACTTGAGCGTTTTTCTCCCTGCATTTTGAAAGTGCAATTTTTTTGCCCTCGGTAGGCAAAGTCTTTGTCCCCTTACCTGTCATTTATCTTGATGATTTGTTCCCCCTAAAGAAGCATCTCTTTGGAGGTGGAGGTGAATGGCTGCTGTAAGGCCAGCACAGTGCTAAAGCAGCTGCTAGCTTCGACAGGTGTCCTGAGCATTTAGGTTTGTTGTCCTTCTTTTCTCAATTCTTCCCCCACTTCTGTCCTCCGTTGTTGCCAAGTTTATGAGGGCTCGTCCTCATGTTTCATCCTGTGCTCAATATCAACACTGACATTTCTTACATTGGCATTCATTGCTTTTCATAGAAATGTTTTGTTGAGACTGTTCTTATTTTTCAAGGCACAATCGGATTAGCTTGCTAAATTTTACACTTATTTATCTTTAAATAAATAATCTATGGAGCTTTGTTGTAGCCATCCAATGTTGGAGACCACTGTGTGTCCTTTTTGTTGCCCTCTTCGAACTCTTCCCAGACCTGAAATCTGGTTCAGCAATTGTTCAACTGTAACATGCTTAACTTACCAGAAGCCTGTTTCAGGGTTCCATCAAGCCATCTAAGCTCCATAGTGCTTTTTTTCTCTGGTGCTGAAGCATCTTCTTCTTCTTCGGTGGCGCCATCTTACCTCAAGCTGGTGACCGGATGACAACAGAGTCTCTTCATTCATGAGATTGCACAACACATATAGCTGTGACATGTCCACAATGTTGACCATTATCCTCTGGCCAAGGGTGAGGTGTCCACATGCAACATGCACTGATGGGCACCCTCCTGATAATGAGGCTCCAAGTAGCAGCATCACTGCGTATGTGGACATTGAAGTCTCCAGTTGGAACCTTTCAGCAGCTCTCCATGATTTTTTTTTAATTAATTGCATTATTTCGGAAGTTTTGTTTAGTGCTTTGTCAAGGGTGGACAGAGCATGCCTTATGTTAACTACCTGTTATTTGAGCTTTGTATTGTGCGAACCATGTATATGCAGGAATTACCTGCAGACAAACTGTACGTTGACATTAACTCATGTCAGGCTCATGCTGTCAGTCAGACATGACTCTGTAGCATGAGCAAACATTAGCCCGCCTTTTAAGGGTTAATATAAAGCTGGACAGAGCAACATCACATCAATGCATCGGATGCGACATGGGTGACTAATGGCCGACAGCAAAGCCACGAGAGCCACTTTGCACAATGACAAAAAAATGCAAAGTGTGATATGAGTGATGCTGCGAGAAACCTCAACGTAAAGTAGCAGCCCTTTATCCAATATGTCCATGTCATATTTGAAGATGTCAAGCTTCAAAAGCATTTTGTTAGCTTCTAGCCTCATACTCACTCTGACCTTTATGACGGCACTGTCCACATTTCAGAATGGAGCATCTGATTTCTCATCAGCTCTGGACCTCTGAGCCCCCCTTTCTCCTCTCCTTTACTTCATCGAACAAAACGCCCAAAGGAAACCGAAGCGCACACACACAGCCCAGTGATATTTTGTCTTATTCCACAGGTAGAAAAACAGTGGCTGGAGGGCAGGCAAATACATTTCATGAGCCAGTGAATGCGAGCAATTACTACTGTCAACAGAGCACACTCGCGGGATGAACTGGAGTGGACAGACAATAACCTTTCTCTTGGAGCTTTTGGTCTGCACTGGAGTGAATGCAGGAGTCTTTGCTTTCCAACAAATCAAAAAAATAAATGCTGAGCAGGTGGCTGGCCTATTTCAGTGGCTTCCCTTTGTATTCCTTTTCTGTGGCTACTTAAACTGCACTCTTTATACGGTCAATGATAATTGCCAAAGTGTTTTTGGACATGGTTGTGGATGGGGAAAATAAAGTATCTGTGTTTAACATAACAAAGAACATAATTTTCAATTTAGAGGTCTGAGACTTCTTCTTTCAGTCCAGTCTTCACATCAGAAAGAATGACGATGAAATTACTGGTTGTGGTCACCACCTGGGTTCATTACATTGTTTGGTGAGGGAATGCTCCTAGTTCTGATTCAATCCCGCCCTTCTGAAGAAAACCCAGCCCTTTACCTCCATTTCAGCCTTCATCTCCCCTGAGGTGCTGCTGGGAGGAGTCAGTCACAGTGGGACTGAAGCCCAACGTTGCGAGGAATAATTAAATAGCTTTTGTTGTGGGTTTTACATAATTCACCCCCGGAACTTAAGTTATGGGAGCAGGGTTCGGGGGAATAGTTTTTGTCCATGGACTGGAAAGAAGTTCAGTGTGGTAGTTAAGCCAGGACCGGGAGAGTTCCAGCTCTGTGTCATGTATTCTTGTTAAATGTCATTAAAACGGATAGCACCACCCTTCGAACACTCCGCCTCCAACTCTTGTCCTCGTACACTGCATTGGTGACCCGGACGTCAGTCTTGCTGAAGATTCCTAGACTGAAATAACCAACCGAAATGATATGGCTAATACCGCCACTCTCAACCTGCCGAAGTTTTGTGAGACAACGTGGATCGCGCAAGCAGAGGCCCGGTTCACCCTCCGTGGGATTACAGATGACAAGACAAGTTATTACCATGTCGTCTCGGCACTTGGGAGCTCCACTGCGGCCAGAGCAGTAAGTTTCATCACCGCTCCTCCCGCCCGCAACAAATATGTGGGGCTCAAGGCGTACCTTCTCAGGATTTTTGAACTGTCACGATCCGAATGAGCTCGATGCCTCCTCGCTATTCGGGGCCGAGGGGACAGCAAGCCCTCCAAGCACATGGAGATGATGTTGAGCCTGCTGGGTACAGAGAAGTGGAATTTCCTCGTTATCGAACTGTTCCTGTGTCACATGCCGCCACACGTCCAAACAGCTCTAGCGAATACAGCAATTACCGAGCCACGCACTCTGGCGGAGGAGGCGGACCGATTCTTACTAGCCACCCAGCGTTTCCCACCTGATGTGTTAGCCCCAACTCGCCGTCACACACCTCTGGGCGCCGGTGCTTCCCCTGGCAAAGGACGCTCTATGACCGACAGCAGCGCCAACCCTGGTTTGTGTTATTTTCATGCACGTTTTGGTGCCAAGGCTAAAAGGTGCCGCTCCACCTACAGCTTCACCTCGACGGGAAATGACAAGGCCTGCACTAAGTAGTGGCCATGAGCGCAGGTTCAAAGGGCCGGCTGCTGTTCGTTGAAGACAACCTCTCCGGGCACAGGTTTCTTTGTGACACTGGTGCTCAGAGGAGTGTCCTACCAGCTACGGAGGAAGATGCAGCTGGTGGGTTGCACGGCCCGCCCTTGACCTCTGCTAATGACAGCCCCATGCTATGGGGGGCTCTTGTATGGCACGAGAACCATCGACTTATGTTTCGGGGGGCAGCGATTCATGTGGGACTTCGTCATTGGACATCTCCTCTCCCCTCCTTGGTGCTGAAATTTTGTGTGCCCATGGGCTGCTTGTGGACGTCAAAAATGGCCGCCTGGTGGATGCACTGTCTTTTGCCTCATTTGCGTGTGTCCGCATCGAGGGAAATTTCTGAGGACTCTCAAGCACACTCTCCGAAGGCAAAAAATACCAGCTGCTTCTCAGAGAGTTCCCCCGCCTGATGCAGCCCACCTTCTTGACCACCACAACCAAATATGGAGTGGAGCACCACACTGAGACAAAGGTACCACCCATCCAGGTTAGGGCTCGGCGCCTCAACCCAGAGAGACTGGCGGTGGCTAAGGCTGAATTTGCTAATGGCAAACAGCATCATCCGCCATTCGGACAGCCTATGGGCCTCGCCTCTGCACATGGTTCCAAAACTGAGTGGTCGCTGGTGCCCGTGTGATGACTACCACCACCTCAATGATGCTACTACGCCCGACTGCTACCCTGTACCCCATATTCAAGACTTCTCGGTGCATCTGGCAGGAAAGCTCCAGTTTTCAAAAGTGGGCCTGGTGCGAGGTTACCACCAGGTTCCGGTGCATCCTGCTGACATCCCGAAGACGGCAGTGGTGACTCATTTCAAGTTGTTTGAGTTCCTCAGGATGGCCTTCGGACTCAAAAATGCAGCCCAGTCCTTTCAATGGCTGATGGACTCCGCCGTTTGTTTTCATCTACCTGGACGATGTCCTTGTCACCAGCTCCTCTGAGGAGGAGCATCTCACACATCTACGGGCTCTTTTCACAAGGCTCGACCAGCATGGCTTAATCAATAACCCGGCGAAGTGAGATTTTGGGGTGCCATCCATCCAGTTCCTCAGCACCTTGTCGACAAAGAGGGGGCTGCCCCCTTCCCGTCAAAGGTGGAAGCCATGTCTACTTTTCCCCGCCCACGCTCGGCCCAGGGGCTCCATGAGTTCCTCGGAATGGTCACCTTCTACCACCGTTTCATCCACCGAGCAGCCCATGTCATGCTCCCGCTATATGAAGCACTCAAAGATAAGAGCCCTAACCAGGACATCGACTGGACCCTCGAGAGGATCAGGGCGTTCAAAGACACGAAGGTCGCATTGTGTGAGGCAACCATGTTGGCCCACCCGGTCGCCCTCATGACCAATGCATCTGACTATGCGGTTGGCACTGTGTTGAAGCAGTGGGATCATGACACCTGGCAGCCCCTTGCCTTTTTCAGCCGCCAGCTGGTTCCTAGGGGGCGCAAGTATAACGCTTTTGACAGGGAGCTGCTCAGTGTGTGGTTGGCCATTTGCCATTTATGTTTCTTCCAGGAAGGTCGAGAATTTCCGGTTTTCATATACCAGAAACCACTCACATTCTGCATGTCCAAAATGTCTGAACCATGGTCTGCCCGCCAAAAGGCCAGCTGTCGTTCATCTCGGAGTACACCACAGACATACAACACATCGCTGGCAAATCCAACGTGGTCGCGGACTGCCTCTTCAGGTCGATCATTGGCACAGTGCAGTTGGAACTCGATTATGCTTGTATGAGTGCGGAACAGGCCTTGGATCTCTCTTCCGACCGCAGCGCAGTCTACGTCAGAGATATGGAACGTTGTCGCCGACAATCTGGGGGTCAAGCTGCACTGCACAACTTCATATCACCCCCAGGCTATTGGGTTGTGCTAGTGATTCCATCGATCCATGAAGGCTGCTCTGCGTGCCAGTTTCACAGATGGCAACTGGTTGGACAAGCTTCCCTGGGCTACGCTGGGCCTCAGGACCGCCCTAAATGAGGATTTGCAGTCCTCGTCTGCTAAGCTTGCCTACGGTCAAGTGCTTCCAGGAGATTTCATTCTGAGTGCCACCAAGACTGGGTCGGCGGCTAGGCAGCGGTCTTCTCTCCAGGAGGTCCCCACTAACCTGTATGAGGCGGATTTTGTGTTTGTCTGCCACAATGCCCACCGTGGTCCTTTACGCCCTCCCTACGGTGGGCCATTGAAGGTCTTGCAACGCAGGGATAAGAACTTGGTCGTGAAAGTTGGCAGCGGGTCAGAGACTCTCTCCATTGATTGGGTGAAGGCTGCCCATCTCGATGTTTCCAAGCCGTTGGAATTGGCCCAAGCTCCTCACCGTGGTCGGCCCCTGGGGTCTCGCCCCTCCAACCTGGCAGAATCCGGTCTGTCAGCGACGTCGCCATGCAGACCGATGGCCTGTCCAGCTGCACGTGTTGTTCCACTCCCCTCCTCGACACCTACTTCCCGTACCTGCTGTGGTCAGGCCATCGTCCCTTTTTTGACTATGGGTGATTTCTGGGGGGGCTTGTTGAGTGGGTTTTACATAATTCACTCATGGAACTTAAGTTATGGGAGCAGAGATCCGGGGGGAACAGTTTTTGGCCACGGACTGGAAAGAAGTTCAGTGTGATAGCAAAGCCGGGACCAGGAGAGTTACAGCTCCGTGTTGTGTATTCTTGTTAAATGTCATTAAAACGGATAGCACCATCCTTCAACACCCCGCCTCCGACTCCCGTCCTTGCGCGCTACTCTTTGATGAATTTCCAAGTTATGCTTATTGGACAGATGCAAAAGTCTTAAGGATTAAATCTTGAATTATTAGAATAATTAGCAAACTATGAAAATAATTTGCAAACTTAATGTTCAAATCCAATTGTTCAAACCTGCTGTTGAAAGCAGGGGACTACATGAGAATGCACAAACAAAATTATTGTTTATGTTATGGATGAAATTTGTGTGTAATTTATAATTCAAAATTTTGCTGGAAAAAAGTGGTTTGGTTGTATCTCAGAAAAACGAAAGGAAGTGTTATGATGTCCTCATTTAGGGTCACTATTTACTGTGCTAAGAGTTTCTAGAAGTCACAAAATAGCATCATGCCAACTTTGTGTAATCTGCTATTTGAGAGGGCAGACTTGGCAGCAGTTTTGCACATAGGCGGTTGATCTGCTGTCTGTTCTTTTACTCGTGTAAATCTAACATCTCTTCTGACTGCAGCTGGAAGTGAGCGCTCAGCCCCAGGGTTTTTGCTTCACACAGCGCTGCATGTGTGCCACATTGGGCAGGTGATCCAAATTTGGTCGGGAGAGTGTGTGGAACATCATTCTCCAAAACACCAGAAAAAAATTGCTTGTCACTTCTGGTGGGAAAAAAAAGCGTCACCAAGAAGACAAAGAAAGTTGCCACATTGGAAACAATGCAGAGGGGGATGAAATACTTTTCAGGACAACTCAAGCCTTCACTAGGCATTTCCTTTTTTTGCCACACTGTCCATGTTTTCCTGATGTAAAATAGCCCATCATTTTCCAGATTTTAGAGTTTGTATTGTTTCTTAAATCTGTGGTATGCGAGGACCCAAAGCAAAGATAGAAGCAAGGAAACCTGAACAAATACTTCCTCCACTGAAACAGAAAGTGACAGCGTTCCAAATCTGATCAAGTGAAAACCTCACAATTAAAGTGATTTAATCGAAACAAGGAGTCCTTGACTTCCATGCTAATGATCCTGTCTTGAGGGATTTTATGAGGCGGATAAGAGAAAGCAGTGATACCTAAATATTAAATCATTGAAGGAGGAAAAGGAAAACAAAGGGCAAACACATTTATTCACAGGGTGGAATTCAATTTGCATGCTGATTTCAGAACTGATTATTCCCTCAATACAATCCATGAAAAGAGGTAGCGAACTAAAAAAATGAGAAATAAACAACCCCCAGCTTTGAGTGTTGACTCATTCTAATAAAGAAGTCCTATAACTGCTCCCAGCAGCACATGAGCATGTAATGTACATTCACGCAATTGAGTCTCAGTGCAGTGCAAGCTCGCTCCTTCAGCTCCACAGTGGGTGGAACATGGCTGCAGTGGAAATAGAAATACCAGATGGGAATCAAGACCAAGACAAGAAGTCCACAGCCTGGGCCCCAGCAGGAGCTCCTCTAGGCTTAATGGCACTTTGAGACTGGTGTGAAGTATATGATATACAAGCAGAGTGAACATTTTCTAACATAAATCTTCAGATTCAAAACATTGTTAAGGGAAGTGGGTGTGGTTAGAAGCCAGAGATATGGAAAGTGGAGATATGAGTCACAATCTTCATGTCAGCATAAAATGATGATTTTCAAATTAGCTCTCCAGGTCTCATGATGCTGTGGCGACTAGCACTCTTGCCTTACTGTAAGATGGTCATTGGTTCACACGATAGCATGCTCTCTTTTCTTGAGTCAACGAGCTTAACTTGTGTTCTTAGCTGCTGCTAAGAACACAAGGGAGACTTAGAATTAGGCCTCAGAGTTATGACTACAATACGATTTCAGCAAACAACTACTCCCAAACTCCACTCATCTGTGTCTTGGTGTTTTCATCCCCCTCCTCTACCAGTGACTTTCCTCCTTTCAGACGAATGCATTGTTAGCTCATTGTGGGCCAAGACAGAAAACCTAACAAAACTCACCTGCAGAGAAAAGCATCAGGCAGGTAACACAATAAGTCATGATGTATACTCCACAGCTAGATAGGAGTCACAGCAACAGTAGCTGCTGTGCAGTGACATCAAAATAAAAGCAGTTTATTTGCAGGTCATTCTGAGGAAGCTACAGGAAGCCACTGCAACAATGCTGGAGACCAGCAGGTAGCTGCCGATCAACTCTTTGAAGACCCCGTGAGAAAGATGCATTCATCCCTGTGATCACCAGCATCCTTTGAACACTAGCATTGTAGCTGTTTTACAACAGACCTCATTTCCCAGTTTTAATATTTTCATGTACTGTAAATAACAAAACAAAACAAAACAAAAAACAACCCAAAGAACTTTTCTAACTATAACTGAGGGTTTCAATAATCTTGAAAATTGTGGCTAACACAATACTCTTTAATGTGCAGCACCAAATCCTTCAACCTTGCTGAAGGCTAGTTTCATTATAACTGGTTGTAATTATGTATAGAGCCTCATCTGAGATCATCTGGTGGCTTTTTCCTTTGAGGAGAGTTCAACACTGCAAAAATTCAAAACTTAGAGGAGAAACATTTTAAGGCAACCCGTCAGATCAGATGTGTGTTTTTTGTTTTGGTGTTGTGTGGTACAAATAAACTATATTTCCCTGTGATTGTTTCATTATTCATCTCATTACCATTCACTGCCACTTTGTCAAACATTTGCTGGTTGAATGGTCAATGAAACGGGTGTGTGGGAGCCAGCTGTGTGTCCAGAGTAAATGGTCTCCTGCTTGCTGCCAAATTCAAAGCGCCCATGGTGCTGCCTCATGCAAGCGAGGCCAAGATCACTGACCTAGTAAGTTCTGCAGCCCAGTTCCTCCAGCGTTTCTCCTGGGAAATCAGGGTGAGTCCAAAAGTCCAACACCTACAGAAAAAACCCACCACATGTTTATCGAGTAGGTACAGACTTAGACAGCTTCTAAAGAACCCCTTTGATATAAACAAATAGGTGAAATCTAGTATTACAAGAATTTTTTATGTGGTTGTTTTTTAAAACCCAGCTAAGAAACCCAGCTAAGAAAGCTATGTTTTCACCACCGTTTTTCTCATGTGTCTGTCTGCTAAAGCGATAACTCAAAAATTCTCTGCAGATTAAATGAAAATTGTTCACATGCTGGTAGGCATTTGATCATCCTGGGATGAAGATGAAATGATTGAATACCTATTTTTTTTTGGGTGTGTTTTGGGCGTTTGTGACCTTTCAGGAGAGGGTGACATGCAAGTGCTTACAAGAAAGGTTCAGGGCCTCTTGGGAGATGCATGTGTTCTATGAAGGGCCATTTTCTGTTCAATTTGAAACACTAAGCATAAACAGCACAGAAAAATACTGATGCACCACCACTAACACAGCAGAATACACACCCATTCTTAATTTGATGTTCATGATGTCTGAAAAAGTTTGAACTAATCATCTAGACTGGGGGTGGTTTTCAGTGATGCCAACTCCTCTGTAAGGAAAGTCCTGATTGGCTGTTCTCAAAGTCCCTAAATCTCACTGAATGACGGCATCACCAAATTTGCATAATCCACCTTGTGCATCATGCAATTGACGCTGTAAAGGAGAGGAACAACATTGTGGAAAAGACAAAAAGTGAGTAAAAAAAACACCCTAAATACGTTTAGAACTACAAATGAACCTTCTTTTACAGTACCAACCTTATTTTTTGCAGGATTGGCAAAAAGGAGCCAATAGAGACAATTTGGCAGATTTACTGAGGATTTTTTTTGAAGGGGGGGGGTTGCGTAAAAATCAGCCTTACATTACACACAGTAATACATTCGGTGATTTTTTTTTAATGCAGTGATTTGTTTTGGAGAAACAAAGTTTTACATTTAGTTCCCCCCGGTTCAACCAGTGGCGACTTCAAGCATCCGCGATTCATCGCAGTTTTGATGCGGGGGAGTGCACGTCTACTCTAATAGCAGCTGGGAGGGACTGCTGCGAGCTCACTGCAGCAACGGCTGCAGGTTGAGAAGGGCAGGTGATACATGCCTTCACCTCAGTCTTCAAAAGTCTGCAACACAACCACAAAAAGTCACTGGATTTGTTGCGAGTCGCTTTTTTGAAAATGAAACGCTAGAGGGTGCTGAAAACTTGCTAAATTTAACGAGAAAGTTGCTAAGTTGACAACAGTGGTGGTTTTCAATTCTGATGCCATGAATCATGGTAAAATGAAGGTGGTAAAGCCTGTACCTCTACAATGCAACACTACTGGATTGGTACTCAGACAATTGGTTGTTGTAGTTGACAAGCAGGCTGAAGAAAACGTTCATATTACCAGCTTGTGACAAGTGGTTCCTCCTTAAGGCCTTGTAACTTTCTTTATGATGACCGGATATACCAACACAATTAAACTGGGAAAAGGTAAGGACTTATTAACACAGGAATGATTTGGGACTGCTTCTTTAGCAATGGTTCCTCATAAAAACATCAATATTTGTTGCCAACACCAACTGTGAGATAAATAAGTTCATTGCATGATGTTACACCTCCAAATAACTAGCTACCAGTTTATAGTCTCGTGATCACAGCATCGCAGTAAGCCCCGATTCAGTAGTTGAAGTGGAATCAGACTTTAACTTGCAATCTATCCGCCTCCTGCTCCATGAACTTCTACTATCAATTAAAAGCTCCTCTACTTTCAGCCAGCCACCGAGACTATTTAATCACATTGTGTTTACCAGGGCTAGTGTGTGTGTGTGTGTGTGTGTGTGTGTGTGTGTGTGTGTGTGTGTGTGTGTGTGTGAGTGTGTGAGTGTGTGAGTGAGTGAGTGCAGTTGATCACATTAGATGTAAGCTGCCCAGCCTGTGCGGCTCTGCCTTCATTGATCACAGTCAGACACTGTTTGCACTCGTCCTTTCCTGAGCCAAACTGCATGCAACCAGACACAAATAGATACAGAGACGAAGGGAGGAAGGCACATTTGCTCTGAGTGTGTGCGTGTGCGCGCGCGTGCATGCGTGCGTGTGTGTGTGTGTGTGTGTGTGTGTGTGAAAGAGATATCATTTCCTTTTTGGCCCTGCTTAAATAATTTGAATTCAAATACAAGGGAGATGAATAGTGTGTCAACATAGTAGCTCCTCCACATATTTCACCTGAGCACTTAGCAGAAGAGACACCATCCACATGTTCCTCCTCCTCTTTCACTCTCTCGCTCCCTTCCCATTTGCCTTTCTTACCTCTGTACATCCTGTCGTTTCACATGGAGTTTTTCTTTTTTCTATTTGGAAAGAGGCCAGTCCAATTTTCCACATTGACATATGTTACCAATATTTTGTATTATTTGTCATCATTTACACCTGAAACATTTCCCTCCACAGAACAGCAGAGCTGAGACGAGCAAAACTGAAAAATGACAACTTTAAAGACGGAGGTAATTTAGACGAGAGTCATGAAACAACTTGCTAACAATTGGCTCGAGCTAAAAAATTCGATTTGTGCATCATACGCACGCATCACGCTCACACACACACACACACACACACACACACACACACACACACACACACACACACACACACACCTGTTTTTACTTTGCGGGTGGTCTTCGTGTGATCAGCTGAGGACAAAGTTCAGGCAACAACTGATCAGCTGAGGACAAAGTGCAGGCAAAACACAAGTGGACAGCAGTATTTAAATAAGGGTTTTGATTGTGTTAAAAGGCTTGTGTGCCTGAAGGGAACTTCACTTAGTGCGTGGCTTCCAGGCACAGAGTGACATGTGATATTGCACAGATCCAAAAAAAAGTATAGCAGTGTCACAGTAAACATGAAAGAAGAACAGAAAAGCATGACATGAGAGCTGATCTATCATTGATTTTTTTGGGACAGATGACTAGCGGAGAAATAAGGAAGTGATGTATCATAAGAGGATACAGACGAGGTTCCAGCTGATAAAAGCCTCTCAGTTCTACATTAATGGCTTCGTGTGCCTTCACAGTAAATGCAGGCACACACTTCCAGCCGAACTAAATCACATTGCATGAGGTAAATAATTCAGTGGCATAAACTCCTCCCAGTATTTTGCGCGATCTGGTAGAAAAGCCTAACATAAAATATTCATGTAGGTAAATGTGCTAAATGGACTGAGTGGGCTGTCTTGTGCATCTGTCAGGCACAGTGTGCTGTGTGTACTGTATGTAGATCAGCTTACAGGTGGTGTGAAATATCAAGTTTGCTTTAGTTTGTTTGTGTCAAAACCTTCAGTACAGGTGTGTCTAGTTCAGGTTGTGGAGGGCTCCCTTCCTAAGAGATTTAGATGTCTCCCTGCCCCGGCACACCTGCTTCCGGGATCCTGCAGAGAACAGTAGACAGGGCCCTTTTAATCTGGATTTGTAAACCAATAGTTCCTGACTTAGTTCTTTGAGCACCTTGGAATGAGTGAAGGAATCACAAAGACAGTTTCAGAACTCTCCAAGCACAAAAGTGACCCCGATTTCGCTTATGTTTGACATCGGAATGAGCAAAGGACCTCCAGGCATGCATTGAATAGACAGATTCCCTTACCTGAAGTGGTCTCTTAGCTGCTCAAAAGACACCCCAGTCGTTTCTTTGTCCCAATTGTTAATTGGCTATGATCACAGGTCGAATACTCTTGCATGGGTGGATATGTAAATCAACAATATTGCTAAAATATATTTTTAAAACATGCTGAAAATAAATGCCTGTCCCTGTTCGCGTTGAGAACCTGGAACAATGTGGCTTTTAAAATGATTCACTGTGCCCTCATGAGTGAGATTGAAAGTATGAGTCCAGTTATACAGGATATATAAGATTCTATAAAAAGACAGATGTTGGAAAAAAAATGATAATGTTTGTTTTCTGTACAGCAAAGATCCCAGAGATTCATAAGCTAAAATTGTTCAACAGCAATAACATATGTCCTTCTAAGATCAGGCAATTTGAACAACAGAACAACAAACTCTTGGCAAACTATAAACAACAAAGACTCCCCAGTCTTGAATGAGGTTGTTCCAAAAGTGTTCCCACAGCTCCCTCACAGTGGAGCCCAGCATCCCCCCACCCCACCCCCCCCAAAAAAACAAATACCCTGATTAAACGGGTTGGTGCTAAAGTTGTGTAGTTGCAGGCCAGAAAATGTTCAAACTTATTTCTGATGCAAAAGAAAGAGAGATGGAAACAATTGAACAGGAAAATGTTTTAAAATTTAAAGAAAAACATTCCGTGATGGAGTCAGACATGAAACTTTGTCCTGGTCTGATATACCTCCACCTCTAATGTGTATTTATGTTTTCTTCCCTACATTTTCCTCGGGTGTACTCATGTGTTTGTCTACCCCCTCGTTGCCCCCTCCTCTGTCATGGCTTCTGCGTTATCCCTCTCTCCTCCATCTAAATCCCCTCTCAATTGCAGTGCACTCATTTTTTCAACCCCGTCTGTCTCTTTCTGTATCCCCTCACCCTCATAGAAAACCACCCACTTTTGACTGAGTCTTGCCCTGCACCCCCCCCCCCCCCTTTCCCAACCCATCGGTGGGGCCTGATCTGGAGTGCTACAGCTAGTCACAAAGCACATTCTCTGTCACCTCTGGCTTCTTAATCCACTCAGGGCCAATCATGGAGCCCATCGCCTGAGGGGGGAGCAGTGCTCCCTTACACACATATAAAGGCTGATGTGCATATCTAAAGGGGCATGACAACATTTTTAGACACGCTCTCTGACTCAGCTGTGGTTGTCAGTGCAGTAACAGCCCAGCAGACTTTATGGAGCTTTTTCCAGGAAAAATCGCCCGAGTTCTACTCACACAGTATTCCAGCCAAAGGGCACTCACACCAGGGCACAAAGTGGATTTTGTGATTTTGCCCTAAAACTGAATCAGGGAAAACACAGAAGGCTGACATATTTGTTGGGATTATCCAGCTGTTTATATAAATAACTAAGAGTCTAAGTATAGCAGTTATGGCCTTTGCGAATAAAACAATCTGGAGTCTGTAATCCACCTTTTCACACACAACAAAAATGATAGCAATGCTTGTCCTTCAATGACTGGAAAGGAATTTATTATTCTGTCTCTCATATTAGGACCGCTCACAGCCAGGTGATGGATGGTGGTGATGGTGGCACAAACTGCCTCGAATCTGTTGTACAAGTTTGACGAAGTGGCCATTTTCAGGGCCCCTCAAACACCTGTTGTAGCCTTTCAAAAGAATAACCTGCTGCTTCTTCTCCTCAAGGCCTGTCCTCACTTCACAATTTCAGCCATCTCAGACAAATCGTGACGAATCCTGGTGAAATCTCAGGTGGTGCAAACAAACACAGAGGCCTTACTCTGCACAGTTAGACAGGTTCAAAGAGTGTCCATCATCACGCTCTCGTGACCAAAGACAACTTGGGAGACATTTCCAGTCATGATGGTCATCAGATATTTCTGATGGCCATCACAAAATGTCGGTGCTGCTGCAATCATTAAAAACCAGTAGTGAGACTCTTTCCTCCTGCCTCTCGACATCATTGTTTATCTGCGATTCGCCATGTAGTCTGTACTCCTCAAATTAGGTAACCTCACAGAGATGATCAGATTCACATTACCCAGTGTGACTTGCTGTAAGCTTGTAAGATTGGTAAAATACTTGTCAATGTGTTAGTGTGGTGTGAGTGAATGTCACTGTCTTTGCTTATTATGTGATGGGCTAAAAAAAATTGTAAAGCCAAAGCCATTGAAAGATGGCCCACTTGATTAAAAATGCCCTTTCTGATAGGAAAATTAAGCCATTTCTGTTTCCTTTAAAAGAAAAACGGAAAATCTCTGGACCCTTGTCCAGAGTCGCATGGTAAATGCTCCAGCATTTAACAATACTAACCTGGGTGCAGAAGGCTAGATCTCTACATTACTGGGTTTGGTCTGTTTTTTTTAATCTCCAGTGTTTGTGTTTGTGCTCACACTCTTGAACATCAGTTGTCACTGAGAGTGACCTCGGCCCTCTAATGACCGTTTTCCAGATGTGTACTGAGGATAACAGAGAAGCAGCGGCTGTCCTTGAATCATTTGCAGCACCTTCAGGTCATCAGCCATTCAACCTTTTGTGAATTTTGAGATGGGGCTTGCTGGAGATATTATATTTATCAATTGGTCATGAGAATAATTCCTGTATGAGGCCTGATTTTAACTCTATTGTTCCTCAAAATATATATATAAAAAAATATTTGAGTCAATTTTTCAAGGTGTTGCTTAAGGACTCAAGTCAAAACAAGGAAAACCATGTAAAAACCATGTTTTGCTGTGGCTCAGTGTGTGGAAGGGGCTAACTTCCAATCCCCAGGTTGGTGCTTGGAACCACACCCACCTTTAGCCAAGACACTTGACCCTGGTTGAAATTCCATTTAAAGGTTGATGGTTTGAAACTCCATCTTGGCTTCTGTGCCAACAGACTGAACACCATGGTGGCTCCCATTAATGTGAGAGAGCTGGGCATACATCAATCACCTTTGGTGTGTAAATGATTGTGGGAGTGAATGTGAATGTGATCATTTATGACACATGGAGACTGTTCTCTAATGGTACAATAAGCCATGCGGGTCCAAGTCTACTCACCATTAAAATACTGATTTGACTGTGTGAGTTTCGTGCATGGCAGCTGTTGCCATCGGTGTGTGAGTGTGCCTATGATTGTGTATGAATGTGTGAATTTGCTTGGTTGCTTTGCGAGTGCTGACACTGCAAAAGGAAAAAAATACATAATGTACCTAGAGATCATTCACAATCAGAATCAGAAAACTTTATTGTCATCGTACCTTTGGATACAAAAGCAAAAATTATAGCAGATCTGCAAAAATTATAGCAGCTTTTAAAAAAAAAACAAGACAGTGCAGGCAATAATGCAAAAAGAAATGAGCCATTAAAAGAATAAAGAAATAGATATTTAAAATATAGATTATACAGTTAGAAAACATATATTCAAATGTTGTTTTTGTAATGCACAGAAGTGTTGACTGTATGGTGTTCAATAATAGCAGTTTCATTGAGTATGTGAGGCATTCAGGGCAACAACAGCTCTTGGAAAAAAGCTGTTTTTCAGTCTGTTTCAGAAGTTGGAAGAGGTGCTGACAGGGGTGTGAGGATGATGCAGGGGGCTCTCCTGAGGCAACGGGTGGAGTAAATCTCCTCCAGGGAAGGGAGGAGATTCATTGGAGGACATTCATGGTTTAAATACAGCTACATAGTTCAGGCATCCTCAGCTGGTTCCAGCAACTTTAAGTTTAGTGTGTATTTTACTTTTGCATTTGTACTTTATGTAATTAATAATTTTGATCAACTGAGCTTTACATCCTCAAATCACTAAGTTCAGAAAAAATAGTGTTAACATCTCTCACACACACACACACACACACACACACACACACACACACACACACACACACACACACACACACACACACA
>JASSRZ010000002.1:1235156-1247068 GCA_032164315.1 Malacoctenus gilli
CACACACACACACACACACACACACACACACACACACACACACACACACACACACACACACACACACACACAACCATGCACACACAACCACACAGGCCAGTACATATTTATTCACAGGAATGCATTATTGCCCACCACAGCAATGTGACAATGACCAACGCTATCTGCACTGGTTTCTCGCGCACACAGTATTAACACTGCCATTAATTCCATATCATCGTTTGTGTATTTTTGAGAGAAAAAACTTTGTGTCAGCGTGTGTCTATGTATATGTGTTCACCTTCTCATGTCATGTATGGTGTGTGTGTGTGTGTGTGTATGTGTGTTGGGGGGGGGGGAGGGTCTGCTGATGCCAAGCTGCTGAAGGAGTTATACCAGGAAGCAAGAAGGGCTTACTGTCGATTTAACACCAAGTACCAAGGATACACACACAGACACACACACAAACACACACACACACACACACACTCTGTTGCTGGGTCATGCCACCAGCTGAGGATGACTGTGTCTGTGTCTGTGTCTGTGTCTGTTTCTGTGTGTGATGAGAGAGCATAGGAGCAGGGAGGAGTGAACATTGGGTTGATGGAAGCTGCTTGTCACCTCCAACCCTTTCGGGAGAGCTGGAGAGCAGCCAGAGGGGTTTTGAATTAGTTGACTGGAGAGGAAATGGAGAATAAGGTATGGAGAAAAGCAGGGGAAGAGTTGCAGGGATGGAAGGAGATGTAGAGCATCATTGAAGTAATCAAGGAATAAATATATCTAGAAATGCATTGATTAAATCAACTTTATGGCTGTGGTTTGCTTTGAACAATGGTTATCTGCAAAACATGATAATGTAACCAAGAACAGGCCTACACAACCATTGTCACCAATACACAGAAGTAGGAGTTGCAAAATGAAATTAACAAGCAAAGCATTCTCAAAAATTCCATGAACCGTATTTTCCGCATTATAAGGCACACCTAAAAACCTCCAATTTTCTCAAAAGCTGACAGTGCGCCTTATAGTCCGGTGTGCCTTATATATGGACCAATATTGAGCCACAACAGGTCTTGCAATTACGGTAAGCAGCCGCCAACTTCAAGCGCGCGGTTCATGCTGGGATATATGACTGCACGAGGCGGTGGCTACCGAGCAGCGCCAGCGTGAGTACGGCGGCAGTGACGACAGACAGCGGGTAGCTCCTCTGCAGCGGGGCCGGCGGCGAGGAGCCGCCGCTGCTGCCGCCACCGCCGCCGCCGCTGCCGCCACCGCGCTCATACTGGCGCTGCCACCCCCGCCGGTGGCCAGCCGAGGAGTGAGCAGTTTAAACTCAAAGCGATCATTCACGCAGTAGAACACAGAGATAGAGCAGCAGCGAGAGAATTTAACATTAATGAATCAATGGTGCGGAAGTGAAGGAAGCAACAAGATGACCTGCGCCGAGTAAAGAAGACTGTTTATTCGTTTTGGGAGTGAACGGAGTTGTCAGTACGCTGGTTTGTAATCTATTAACAAAGTTTGACTGACCTATCTGACTGTTTTGTTGATATTCCTTTTAGCGCAGCTCCTTCTAATGGATGCATAAAGTAACCCCAGCCTCTACTGTTGCGTCTATCCTATGCGCCTTATAATGCGGTGCGCCTTATATATTAACAAAGGTTTAAAATACGCAATTCATTGAAGGTGCGCCTTATAATCCAGTGCGCCTTATTGTGCGGAAAATACGGTAGTCTTTATTTGACCTATGTGTAGCAGTGGTATCATGTATTTGGATAGTGTATCATACCACAAAGCAAAGGTGGTAAGAAACAATTGGGGAAATATTAGGATATGGTGGCACCACATTTAAAGGGTCTCAAGAGTAAGGAATCAGCCTTCAGTGGCACTGAAAATTGTTGTTGCATGTCAGTGGAAAAGCTCCACCAGTGAATATCCTGGTTGTGTCATTGCTGTGGTACAGGCAGCAGGTGCTCCACCAGGGCTAATATAGCAGTGCCGGCGGTTTTGATCTGGTCATCATTTTGTCTGTCAACTGACACCTAGTTGGTAGTTGCTTGCTGGGAGTAGCTTGCATTTTTTTGCACAGATTTTTTGGTCTGTTTCCGTATTTGAGCTTCATTTTAGAAGAAATGCTTTTGCTAACATTAGAGAAGCAGGATTCAACCTTTTTTATGTTTCAAAACGATGAAGCAACTTAGCAAGGCTCCAGTGCTGGTGATAAGCGAAGGACTAAGCTGCCACTTTATATCAAGACCACAGAGCCATTGCTAAGCTAAATGCAAATCAGCAGCTCTGTATCGAGGCTATAGAACTGGCATTAAACGAAGGCAACGTGGCTAGGGAGAAAGTGGACATACAAGCCCTTGGTACCTCTGGTAGAATGCGAAATCAATGCCGAACAAGAGTGATGAACTAGTAATAAAAATGTAAAGACCTATTGGGAGTGCGGATTGCTCTGCTCTTTTGAAATATCACTCAGAACAAACATCCCAGATGCCAATGTGGAGCTACCCAGCTTCAGCACAGTAACACCAGACACATAAGCCTGTGGGGAGCGGGATGCAGGAGGACTCTTCATATAGCTAAACACAAGGTAGTGTATCTTGGGCACATGAGCATGATGCCGGCGCTACAAAACATTCAGATCCTGCAGAGAAAAGCAACTGTGTCCCGTGTTACTGTGTTCCTCTCAGGAGTCAAAATGTTCTGAGGTTGTTGGCTTTTTTTTCCCTGAAGGCAGATGCCTGGTCCTGTTGAATAACAGATGGGGGACCTCCAGTGGAGTATTATACAGTACATAGAGCTCTTGCTACAAACTGATAAAAACACAGAGCCTATTCTGACTTAAGCACTGAGGGGAATTGTTCATTCTGCTGTATCTCTACAGTGTCTTTCTATAAGGTTGAAGTTTAAGGAGGACAAGGACAAGGTTTTACTGAGTCAGCAAGGGTTTTCATAAGTCACATTTCAGCTTGACTGAGAGTTGAACACATTTTTTACAGTCTTATCAGAAACCGTAAAGTTTTGTGGGGAACCAGGTCAAGTTTGTACTCCATATCTTGCAAGTCTCACTATGATGGGACAAATAATGGATAGCCTACAACAGAGCAGTGTACAGCCATTAAAGGGGCCCTATTATGCTACTTCGACTTTTTTCAGCTATTCACAGTGTAATAGTGTTGAAAGCTCATTCAGACAAGTGAGCAGCGCCCCCTCTTTTCACATAAACTCATGTTTGAGATATCTAGCGTGCCTCTCCATTCAGTTCCGATGGTGGTAGAAACAGTGTGTTTCAGGGAGTTTTTTTCACATCAGTTTTTCACTGATGTCACAAGTGGGGGGGGGGGAGCTCAGTGATTGGACAACTTCTCTACGCTGGGTGTATGAGCACGCTCCCAACAACTGCTACCACCAGTTAACCAATCAGAGGCGTCCTGCATCTTGTAGAGGTGGGGCTTAATGCGGAACAGCCTCATTCTGCTTGTCTCTAAAGGGGGGTCTCTTCGGGCTGAAGGAGATGATCGAGATATAATGAAATACGGTGTTTGAGAAAAAGAGCTTGATGAATTTCTGTCATTATGGACTTGCATACAAAGACAAACACATCCAAAACGTGTAAAATAGGGCCACTTTAACGATACACCGATAACTATAAACTGGTGTCTTTTCTTCAATATCTGTTTCCTCTGATTGTTGCTAAACCCAAGTGTTGACCTAAAGTTGAATTTGAGACAAGTGATTCTTTTTTATTTTTTTAAAATTCATCTTGTTTTCTTCTTTTGATTTCAATCATCTACAGTCAGTTAGTCTTTAATCACAGAGCATATATTCTGATTAAGCTAAGCAGGTTCCATTGTCAAAGTATTATTTTTACTTTGTGCAAAAGTAGTGAAATAGAAAAGCCTCTCCACCTTTTGCAAAGATACCTGAAAACCTTTCCTGCTTGTATTTTTCTTGTACACAGCACTCTCAAGAATGTGCCATTACTTTTACGACATCAAAGAGATGCTAAGTTTTGGACCACTGTTGGTTATTGGATTACTGGAATATCATCAAAATTGAATCTCTTGTCCCTTGTAGGACCCCTTGACAATAATCAGAAATTTTAGGTGCTATCTTGAACACAGACGGGAAGGCAGCAAACATAACCTCCTTGGCGGAAAGGTAAGTGTTGCACAACAGACACTTTTGTCCAGTTTATTTTGCATATATTGTTTGCATTCATGTCTGCGAAGACAAACAACCATAGGCTTCTGAGAGTGTGCAAGAATGTACACATGCAGGGTTGAACTCTGATGTAATATATATCTTTTTGACAATGTGATGTTACAGAAGACAGCAAAGTGATGAATAAAAGGTATAAAAAATGGCATACAAACTGCTGCTAACAATGCAACACATAAATCAGCAACCCTATCCACACTCAAGTGAATGTAACAGTGGAGCGGCAAGCAGGGGAAAAAAATGCTCTTTGATCAAAAATGTGATTGATGGTATGAGTGAGCAAGTCCAAAAAAAACCCCCGTGAAAACTGGTTCTTAATAGGCCATTAAAAGAGAATTTTTCTCTGATTTCCATATAACAAGAACTAATGTTTTCCCAAAGCAAGAGAGAGACAGAGAGGGGGGGAGCGAGCATGTGGCACACTGAGTGATGAAATGATATTGCTCTCTCCTTTAGTTCATGCCGGGGTTACCTGCCCTGAAGGCAGGAGCCTTTGATTAGCTTTTTGTCTTACAGCTGAGAAAGCTCCAGTAAGGAGGGGAACATAACTCAGGAAATTTACAGGCACCCAGTAGAGAAAATAGCTTTGTCTCTGTGACTCCCCCAAACGGATGGGGGGGGGGGGGGACTCGACACTTCATTCCCGAAAATGACACTCTGGATGGCAAGATGGATTTTGTGGATTCCTCTGTTTGGACTGCCTCTGGATGCAGGCCCAGGGGCAATTTCAATGACATCTGTGTGTGTGTGTGTGTGTGTGTGTGTGTGTGTGTGTGTGTGGTGTGTATGTTCGTGTTTATTTGTATTGCAGTTTCAGCAGTTTCTTTCTGGTTCTGTAAAATTAAAAGTGGAACTTGAAGCCAGAGGGTAGTGTGTCTGCACTTTCCGAATGACATTGCCCTTTTGGCTCCATCATATTTGTGCCGCCAGCGTACACAAGAGTAGATTGTAGCTGAATGTACATTGATTGATATGTGACTCAGGACGTTGGGATGTGAGTGCAGGGTTCATGAAGAACCTGCAGCAGGTGAAGGCATTTACCTGACCTAGGGTCTTTTTTTATGAGTGATGGCAGGAAGAGCTCCAGCCAGGCCAGAGGCTCCAGCAAGCTGCAACCGCAATGCGGTCGACTAACTGGGTGGTTGTGTTGGAGCTGAGCAACAAGCCAGAGCTTTTTGTTTGCCTCTCGTTCCACATGTCAGAAGGCACCTACAGGCTGGTAATGAGAAAAAACTGAGGCTGTGGATACAAGAAGCTGAAATGAGTTTTGTTTGCCAGGCAGCGTGAAGGGGTGAAGAGTTCAACTATTCAGGAAGAGCAGTGTAGAGCTGATTGTTCTTTGGATTAAGTAAAAGCAGTTCCACGGAAGACGCCTCCTGCTCTGTGACTTTACTGGACAAAGTGTCAGGGATCCATGAAAGCTTTTCCTGAACCTTTGTTTGAATGAATAGTAAAAGGACATCACAACCCACAGAGTGCAATTAACCATTCTTACATCCCTAAATGACCAACAAAGTATCAGACTTACTTTTATTTCATGGTGCCCCTACAGCATTTGGAACAAGATGAGGTTCAGTCTCTTGCCCTGTCACAATTTACCTGACAAAAAAATTCACAGGATAAAGAAAATGACTGGATGAAAACTTATGGTCATCTGACACGGAGCCCCACCTACTTTACGAGCCAAATTAGGAGATGTTAAGATGAATTTTATGTGCTGAATTTCAGGGATAATTCATGGAAAAAAACAACTGCTGTTTTGTGAATGTAAAGATTAACAACTAGTTTGTCAGACAATTGAAAAATGTCTGATTTTGATAGCTTCTCAAAGGACTTTCACTTCATTGTTCACAGTTCACCAACTGTTCCCAGGACAGCCTGGGCTCCTCTTCCCCTGTGGTTTTTTTACTGGGGGATATGCTGCAGCAATTCCTTGGTCCTCCCAGATGTCTCCTTGGGGTGAAGCATGCCTGGAAGCATTAGGAGGCATCCAAAACCAATGCCCAAGTCAAACCAGCTGGCTCTTTTTTTTGTTTGAAAGTGCAGCAGCTCTACTCTGAGCTCCTCCCAAGAGACAGAGCTCTCCGTCCTCTCAAAGGGTGTGCCCATCTTTTCTGCCAAGCAAACTTGTTTGGATCCAAGATCTCATGATTCCAATCATGACCCAAAGGTTAGGGGGGAACACAGACTCAGCAGTAAATTGAGAGCTTTCACAGATTGGTATATTGCTGCTGATGCTGCACTGATTAGTCCTTCATTCTCTGGTAACATTCTTGCTTCACTCATAAACAAGACCCTAAGATACTTCCATCTCCCTCTCCATGAGGCAAGAAATTCAAAAATTACTTCTATGGGGGGGTTCAGTTGTTGATGGTGTCTATGTTTAACATTTTGTCTATGCTGATACTATCAGAAAATAAAAACTGCAAGTAAAAAAAAAAATACAGCTATGGTTTTCAGAGGTATACGTTCATAAGCACATTTATACCTGCTGGGGTTTAGTGTAGGCCGGTTTAAATGGCCCCACACGGGGCACCAAATATGTTGGGATTTGGAACATATAAAGTTTGGTTATTGACAGTTACTTAAGTGCTAACAGCAATATGTTTTGAAATTAAAATGATCAATTATAATTTCATAATTTCGGGGCACCACCCAGTGAACAGGGATCAATGACCAAACCAATAACAGTCTCTAAAATAAAGGGAATTGTATAGTAAAACTAAGTTGAAGGGATGAAATCAAGCACTGACTGTAAAACCAGCAGTTATCACAATAATGTGCAACAATAATCACTTGGAGGTTTCTTATTCAACACACAATTGTTTATTACAAAATGTATATCATCGAGAATCCATACATTGTCAATAAATGCTAATCTAAAGTGATCTCTAAAAGGATGTAAAGATAAAATCACACACCAAACAATGATTCACAGCAGCACCAGGGGAGCAGGTTAGAGTGGTACCTGGACGTGTGTGTGTGCGTGCGTGCGTGCGTGCCCGCGTGCGTGCCCGCGTGCGTGCCCGCGTGCATGCGTGCGAGAGTGGAAGGGAAGTGAGTTGGTAAGATGGCGGCTTGACTATGTCACGTATCGGTCCTGGAGGTGAACAAGGATAAGATGCCAACGTCACATTGCGCGCTAAGTTTGAGTTCAACAGTGGCCACAACGCCACTTGCTTTGTGTGTCTCTTTAAAGGGCACACGAGGCAGCACCAAGTGAAACTAAACACACTCGACAATTGCCAAAGTGGTAGCACTGCGACACGGGTTGTATACACTGGCGATTCTGGTTTCCCGGAATTGCTTAGGGGTCAGCGTGTGGAATGCAGTGTGGTTGATGTGTATGTACATGTGGGTGCATGTTTGGTTAATAAATGAGAAAGAGACAAGCCAAACAGCCAGACAAAACCTCTTTTACTTGGCATCGCTTATCGCGATGAGCTGCATCTCGGGCTTGCCTATCCTTGGATGGGAACAGACAGGGCCGCTGCTGCCTTCTGCAGCAGGGGAGTTTGGCTGGGCTCGATGGGGCGAGGGGCCAGCAGAGTTACCTTGTGGGAAGAAGTGGCAACTCAGGTCATCTTCTTCAGGGGGAAAAGTCTTTTCTCCACATCTGCCAGGTGAGGAGGGTAGCCGGGCTGTTCTGCTTCCTCCAAAACTCCAAAAGAAATTGTCTGACGAAACACTTCACAGTTCCTCACTCGTCCAGCATGTGGAACTGCGGCCTAGGTCGTGGTACGCATGTGTACGCCAGGCTCTGTCCCATTTAGTCACACAAAGCAAAAAGGGGTGTTCAGCATGGTTCACTGCAATATATACCTGGGCTTAAGTCTATCTGCCAAACATTTAAACAAAATAGGTTAAAGCTTTTGGGGCCTCAGTGGACTATGCTCTATATTCATGTGCGACACAATGGTGAAATTATTTGACTGTAGGATGTCAATAACTTAAATGTGAATGTCTTAACATTTCAGAATCACGCTCTGTTGTTGTGGAGGAAAAACATTGCGAGGAAGGTTTTTTTTTCCCCTTTCTGACTCTGTCAGTCTGAGAGGTGTTGATAAAGATTACACAGGAAGGAGAGCAATAAACCACACAACAAAAAAAGGGTTTGAGAATAACACAAACAGACTAACTGGATGAGCGCTTCACTTAGTCTGTAATCTGAGCCGATGGTGTGTAAATAAAATTGTCACCCAGGCATCAGATTATTAAATTTGGTGGATGCTTTGGTGATATATTTATCTTATTGGTGGAATGAAGGGTGGTGTTCCACCCATGCATAAGCAGGCCCTCCTTGTCGAGCAATGTTGAATCTCCTTCTTCCAGTGGTTTCATTGAGTTTTCATAGGCCGACGCTCACACTTGATTTAATCTCGTAGTGTTTTGTTTGAGTGACTGCACCCGCACCACTCGCTACAAAGAGTTTGATGCAGTGCAGGGAGCTTTCAATCAGTCAAATATGCACAGAATCATTCACATGGGTACGATGATGCAGGAACCAGCATTTGTGCTGCAGTTAAAACACTTTTGCATCTCAGGCCAATCAGCCAAGTTCGATCAAATCAATCACCTCTCACCATGCTCAGTGTGTGGACACTGTGGGTCATTGTGTTGCTATTAATTATTTAGAAAGTGAAGAACGTAAGCCAGTGAACATATCTTTGTGGAAGCTGATGTTATTTACCCCAATGCAATTCAGTCAACTTGAGGATTTTCAATTTGCACTCTCTATTCATTGATTTTATTATATGGGACAAATATTTTGAGATGTGATTTCTTACTTAAACTTGGGGATCCATCTTTGTCAAATTTTTTCAAGCCCATTCAAAGAATGCAAAAAGAAAGTCATGCTGAGAATATTCTAATGAAGATAGGGAAATATTTAAAGGGTTCATTTTTTTTTACCAAACTTATGAAGAAATTTTCATGATGAAGATGAGATGCTTAGAAAAACATGAGACTACTGATGCTGAAAAAAGCAGGACACAGAAAGGTGGATGTGCTTCTTTGATGTCCCCCATTATGAAGGTAAAAGAATAACCAGCAACTTTTTAAAGAAATTTCCTGTGTGAAAATGTAAACAAGTGAAAGAAATAGTACAGTGGAAATGGGGAAGCTGGAATGGGAAAAGGATGCCTGCATGGAGAGTGAGTCACTTTTCCTCACCATATCGACACTGTGTTGGTGTTTCACACAACTATGTGAGTTCATTAAAAGCAACTGGGATATGTTGGCAAACTGTCATTGACAAACAGACAGTCTGCAGTCAGTTGGCCATTGTCAAAATTAGGTATTTTTTGCTCTATGGTCACTTATTGCTAAATGCAATATTGACTGCAAATCAGTAGTTCGAATGGCTCCTTCAAAGACAAGGGAAATACACCCCAATGAGTGGTGACGATCCAGTTGGCTGCTGCGATAATGAATGATGTCGCTTTCAGCAGCTGATCAAATATTTTACTCAGATATATATTACATTGAAGTTCCGATTAATTTTTGATCCATAGCCATGGAGTAATTAGGAACTGAAAAAGAGCGTATTGTTTATTATGTCTCTGAGAATGTATGGCAATACCATCGAAAATTGAAGTGCTGTTTGTTTTGCTCTGAAGCCAAAGAGCCTCCAGCCTGTCACTCTACAGTCAAACAAGCTGGCTGCTTCATACCTCTGCCTGAAGGGGAAGCTGGAGCCAGCCAGCATTCAAAACTCTGGCCAATGTGGCTTTTCTCCCTCACATTAATGCTCTGTTTCACTGTGAGTGGACAGCGGAGGATTTCTTTTTCGCCAGCTGAGATAAAGCCCGCATACCTATTTAAATGTGAGACAACCTCTGTGATGATTAATAACAACTACTACAAGTGCTCCGTTTTTCATGGTGATGCAGAGCATGGCACAGCAAAAGGAGATACGAAGAAACATTTTTACGCATATACTTATGAATCCGTTTTAATGAGTCCTTTGTTTTTTCCTCCCTCATCAATGCGAACAGGGAGTCATGTCAGGTCTTTCTGCACAACACATGTATTTGCTTATTTGAAGACCCTTCACCCAGAAGTTCATAAGCAATCCTCAGAGCAACAAACTAAAGCTGGGAATGAGTGACCAAAAACACAAACACCAAGCCTTCAACAAAGCTAAAAAAATTGCAAAAAACAATGCAAATATCAACCTCAAACAAGGTTTAAGGTGAGACTCTAAAGGACCAGCCAATCTCCGTGGAAGGTCTCATATTTTGGCAGCTGACAGCTGACTGGACACCGCTAACATGTCTGGTATAGTAATGTAACACATTACAACAAGTAACAGTTATTAAAAAAAACAAACGGTAGCATAATGAACATGCTAACAAGTTTACAAACCATCAAGCTCACTCCAAATCACCAAATCCATTGAATTTTTCCTCCTCAATTTCGTTATGACAAAACTCCGCACACTCCTGAGGAAGATATCGCGCTGGTTCGTATTCTGCGTCTCTTTAGTCAGACTCCTCATCTGCAGTTCCAATAATTATTGCGGCCTTTGGCATGGCGCGCAGTCTCCCTGTTGCCATTGAGATGTGCACTCCCTTCATCCACTGCTGCTTTCTAGCGGTACCTCAAAAGTTTCCCGCTTGATCACCGTTTTCGGCTGCATATTTCATCACTTGTATCTTGTAATCTTTAGGATATATATATATTTTTTGATTGCATTTTTTCCTAGTCCTTCTCAGTTGTTTTCACAAGTTTCCTCCAAAGTTACGTATCAGTAGTATGGAAAACACAGGTACACAACAGGGCCGGATGTAGGCATGGCCACGGAGGGGCAATGCCCCCCCAAATGCTGTGACTGCCCCCCAAAATCTTCCGACTGTGAAAGCGGCATGACCACACTTGCCCCCCCTGATATTCTACCTGCACCCCCTAGTGGGGCTGTCTAAATCCGGCCCTGGTACACAAACTCAGAGTGCCTTCTTGCAGTTGGCAGTGTGAAAATAAGGAGAGTGTGAAATTACAGAATATAGAGTTACCGTAATTCACACATAAATCGCGCCTGAGAATAAGTCGCACCCTGGCCAAACTATGAAAAAAGAGTGACTTATAGTCCTCAAAATATGGTATCTATAAGCAATATAAACACACAGAATACATAACACACATTTGCAGCATTCTATTTTCATTAGATTCGGAATACATCAAAAATATTACAGCATCTTTGCAACAGTACTGGAGAAAAATCAAAGAATTGAAACCAACATTGATGGAGTTGCTTCCTATTGGTTTTGAATTATTGCTATTGCTTTTGTATGTTTATTAGGGTGGTGTGTTTTCCAGCATTTGGCTTCACTGTGAGGATTTGGAAAATCAGATGTGAGAAGAAGTCTGCATACCCTCTTTGAAAGCAACCTGCGAGTCCCAAAGAAAAGGAAGTTTCCCAAAGAAAGTATTACAATAGTAGCATACTGATTTCACTTGATGAGGCAAAAAAAAGTATTTTGGCTCTCATTTATTTTCTATTCCTCCCCTGAGTCTGGATTAATAATTTTACTCCATTTGTAGAAAGTTCAACCCAATGCAATGTTAGTCAACACACCCATGTGAGAAAACATTCCATCTCTGTCCAGATGTGTTACACTACCAACAGGCTGCTTGGATCCCTGGAGAGGATCCTGAAACAGGAACCATATAGCTCGGGGGGGGGGGGGGGGGCCACCCCACGGGTG
>JASSRZ010000002.1:1247078-1258667 GCA_032164315.1 Malacoctenus gilli
CCCCCCCCCCCCCCCCCCCCCCCCCCCACACCAAATGGTGGACTGAAAAGTTATAGTATGTAAAAACATGATTTAATCTCATTCATAGATTTCAATCATGCTGTCTCACATCCTTTCAGTTTGAAAGTTGCTGAAAACCAAAGAATTAACTCTTTACTGCTTAAACCTACCTCACTGCCGACCTTGTAAAAAAGATGGTCAATGAATTTTGTGTTTGTGAAAGGAGTTACGTTTAATTGATTACACTGGATAGCACAATATGTCCAATCATGGTTGGCATCCTTGTAGAGGTGTTGAACCTCACACTGTAGCTCCTCCACAATGACAGCAGGCAGCTGATGTGGTTTGGGCATCTGATTAGAAATCTCCTTCAAACTTATCATCAGCAGTATACTGATAACACCCAAAAAGGAGGACTCAACAAACATACCTCTGGTCAAAGTTATGCTTAATGGCTTGAAAATCACAAGTCACACAAGTAAAAAAAAAAGAAATGATGCAAACGAAACACAATTTAGAAAAAAAACAAAAAACTTCATCAAACAGTCAAGTCCAGTGAAGCAGGGCAAGGTGGATAAATGTACTCTCGTAGGGTATCCACTGCCTGCCATGGTCACCGACAATGTAAATGATACAGGATAGTATGTACTTCCAGTACTCAAGTGTTCGTCTGAGACTGATCAACATTTTAGAAGGTATTCCCCCTACTCCAGAGATTAACAAGAGTGCTAATAAAAGAAGAACCATGTATTTATGTAAGGCAACATGTCTGCTGGCACACACTGAGATTAAAAGTGATGTATGACCCAACTTAAAGTCTCTCCTGGAAGGCAAGTGGTGGACAGAAGTTTAAATTCTGCTGAAGTTTTTACCCCTGGTCAGTCGTCAGTGAAATGTTTTCACTTGGTTGCGCAAACAGTTATTGCCTTTTTTTTTTTTTATAAGTGCACATACATTGTACAATACAACAGAATACAGTAGTCAGTGTTATAAAACAAACTCTCCCCAACAAAGATCCACAGACAAGATTTAAATAGATACAACAGACAATCTTGTATGCGATTTTAGTCGTGAATTTGCAGCCACCCGAAAGATCCTGCTCACAATTGTCACCGTTAGAAATGACTCCATGAAATTTTGCTACTTTGAGAAAGTGTCTCTCCAATCAGTCTCTGTACAGGTTACTGTTGGTGGATGCGCCTGAAAAAAAAACTCAAAGAGGAAGTTATCAGAAGGGTGTGCACCAAAACAGGATTCAACAAAAACACACACTCTCTACTTACCATTTCAGAAGGTCATTAGTCAACAGATGATCAGTTTTTTTCCTCCAAATTGTGTTAGAGGCCTTAAAAATGGGTGCATGTAAGGATTTGATTAGGGCCAACACATGCAGCTCACATTTTGGCCCTGCAGCTCACAATTGGTGTTCTCATTCTGTACTGGTCTCTTTCCAAAGTCATCAGAGAGGAAAAAAAAGTGTTAGAATGACAGGTTATTTTGTTCTGATGGTCTCACTGAGGGTAACTCAAGCAGTGTTGCTCGATCTTGTTATACTTGTTAAAAAAGTAACCATGTCCTTCAAACATGTCTGAAAGTTTTTCAAAAGAGCAATAATTTTATAATGATATAAATAACATAAAGACTTACAGGAGAAAATGACAAGAGAAAAAAAAGACATATATTTGCACACACTGATATATATATATACATGAAGATGTAGGCAAGCACACACACACACACACACACACACACACACACACACACACACACACACACACAACTCCAGAACAACTTAACCAGTCTCCTTTTCCTCGCTCTGTAGCTGATCCCCAGCAGATCAACACAGGGACTTGCACACACCTACGGAACTCAGCCTTCTCAGTGAAATGTCGGGGACATTGCCCCTTTCAGTTCAAGGCTTTGGCAAGTGGTGTCCAGTCAAGCTGTTCACTGAGATGAACACAGATATTTTCTTATCAAAGTGACACTTTCACATCAAAAGGGCAAAGCAACTGGTACAGAAAGAGAGTTTACTTTACTCACTGTCAATATCGACTCACATTGCTAACTCGCATGGTTGCATTATTTGACGTCACCTAATGTTGTATCCACCCCATAGCGCAGCACGCAGTCACAGCAGTCCTGTACACAGAGCTGACAGCAGACAGGCTGTCTTCATCTCAGTTTCATTTGGAGACACTTCACAATACAGCTGCCAACATGAATAGTAGCTGCTGAGCTCCAAAGTGTCTCAAAACAAAAATGGTAAATGTCATTGCATTTTAGGATATGGCTCAAAACTTTGGAATATGTCAAAGACAAGTTATCAGCAGGTTACGCAATCTTCCTAAAGCTGCTGCACCTAACATGATGTGTTTCACCTGAAGTTTGCCTGTCTTGCATTGGTAAAGCTGTGAGTGATTCTCACAGAGAAGCGGCAGTAGATTTGAAGGGTCTCTGCCTTTCACAGCAATTTTCTTCTTACTGCTTTACCAACAGGATGATTGTCCTCCTCCAGTTGTCCCTCTGTATTCTTAAAAAAATATAAAAAATATGCCTTGACCTCAGATTTCATCCTTTTAGTAGGCTGGTCAATGTCCTGCAAGCTTTCCTCCACGCTTACGTCACAATGCCTGTGTTTCAAGCTACGTATTCACGCAAAACACAGTCATGTTCACCTGCGAGACTTGAATGAGGCTGTTATTATATATCCTGGCAGTTAACCGTGATAATGACATTATTTAAACGTAGATGTAATCGTGATTGCGTAAAAATTCACTGCGGTTTACCATAATACATATAACCTTTACATCCGTAGAGCACACAAGGTCCCTACTAAATACCTGGATTGATCATAGAAATTTGGGAGATACCATCCTAAGATATGGAGCTGCAAATGGCTTAGTGGCTGGGCTGGGATCAGAGGCTGCCAAGAGCAGACAATTCGCATGGCAGATGGCGCGACAGCTGGAGATGAAGGCAGACTGGCAGTAAATGTCGGGATTATGTTGTTGGAGGTAAGGGAGACCAAGACTGATAGGGGACCAAGGTGATGGAATGTCAAAAAACTTGATCCTCTCCCAGTGATTTCCCAAAATGACCAGTGAGATGGGACAGTGTGGTGAACCACTTGGGAGAGGAGACTGCCATCCAAAGCGTACTCATCCTTGGAGGATTCAAGAGGGGCTCCAGTAGAATACCGTATTTTCTGGCATGGTTAACATCCATAATGCTATCTTCCATTCCAGAATACACCAGGACACAGAGGATGACTGGAAGCCGAGCTAAAGGGGTTGCCAGAAAGAAGCAAGAGAGGAAGGATAGGTCAGGCTCGCCAGTGAGCTCCTTGTCACTTCTGAGTCCCCCCTTTTGGCTGTTACGGGCAGAAGGCAAGGTATTATCCAGGGGTTCCGCAGTGAAGACACAGGCCCTCCTGCATCCGAGGAAGACGCTCAGCCAGAGTGAGGCGGGCCCATTCTAACTTCATGGGTTCCAAGCCATCAGGAACAGGTGGGGGATGCATTTGAAGCTCTCGGGGTTGGTCTCAGTTGCTGCACCGCTCAGCCACTGACTGAGACCCCCTGCCGAATGGTCAACAGTCAGTGTCACACTTCCACACCTCTAACTGGATAGTTAAATTCTTTCTTAAGTAAAAGGAATGAACTCAAAACTATGAAATGCTGGTCCCGTAAAGCAGTCACCTGTGTCAATGTGATGCCCTACCCTGAGGCAATTTATTGCAAAATGTGAGCTTTGCCTTGTCAGTGAGATAACATGGAGGCTGCTGATCAAAAACCAAACTATACTTCAGCAACAAATTATTACAAAGTAATGGTGCATGGGTCTGCTGAAGGAAGATGCTCAGTGGATGTGGGGAAAATACTTACGGTAGGGAAACCAACGCTGCTGGTTGAGGGAACGCCATTTTAATAATCTGAGCAGATATTGTCTGGAGCCCCTGAGAGAGCTCCAGGAGGGAGGATGGCGTGTACCACAGCATCCAAGCAGGGTTCCTTGAATGCTCAATGCCACCTTGAAACGGTGAGGTTCCATCAGGTCCATGCTTCCAAGGCAGGCTTGGCCAGAGGGTTTTGTGACGTGAGGTTTAAAAGGAATGGAAGTACAGTTTCAGGTGAAGGGGAAGGAGTTTGTAGGTGAAGAGCGAGAGGAGCAGTTTACCAAAAGCTGACACATAGTGGAGGAAAAAATACACTGAAAATACTGGAGAACTGGGTGGCCAAACTACCACGAAAGAGAAAGTCTTGTGGCACTGGAGTCCAGGTGGAGGGAGACTGAAGAAGTAACTGTACTTTTTCAACGGATATATCAGTGGAGATACAGGTTCTCACCCAATTTTTGGGAAATTTAGAATAACATAACTTTTAGACTTTCCTTGGTCTGAAAGATTCAAACAACATCTGAAAGATTAAAAGCAGCACTTTGAGGCTATATTTGCAGGTTCACAGTCGACCCAGTTAATGCAACTTCAAACCATCCAACCCATGAGTTTTCAACCATGCAGCATATGAGAAACTGCTTTGAGCAATGGGCACTCAAAACTGACTTAGACAGTCATCCATTTCTTTCTGTTTTTTGGAACCACTAAGCTTAAAAACTTAAATAAGCATTATAATTATCTGATTTTGTTGTTTTCCACTTCAAATTGCTATCAAATAGCCAAAAGAACACAGTAAAATCTAGTACCTACATTTATAGAAAGTTTTGGATTTGTGAGCAAAAATCCACACTCATCCCTTTTTTCCCCAGTGGACTGACAAAGCTGTGGTCATGGAAGGGTTAACAACCCCCAAAATCCAACATTGTATTTGAAATAACTGGCTGCTAATGCTGATGCGCCAGACAGTACATCCCTTTAGCAGTGTTTACTCATCAGATACGAGGCTTGCTCTTTTCTGATGCTCCTGCGCGCGCGTGTGTGTGTGTGTGTGTGCGCGTGTGTACCCGAAACCCTACCACTGACCTTAATTCTCTATCTCAAACATAGTCAACCTCCCCCTCAGCATTGGATGAATCAATTAGATGGTTAGTGACCCATTAAATTACCAGTGTGATCGTAAACATTTTAGAAACTGACTTGCACAAAAAAAACATGTTTCTCAATCATGTGTTTGTCATTAAACAGGTGGATTATCAGTAGCAGAATTTACATCGCCCATAACTGATTGAACTCGGGGGTAGAATGACCGGATCCAGATCAATGTACGAGAGGATTTTGTCTCTTTCATAAGCTCACAAAGTCTTGAAGTAACAAGCAGTTTGCAGATCTGCATCATAGCTACACGAAAAACATCATGATGTGTTTTTAGACTTACAGGGAGTAGCTACACAAAGGTGAACTAAAAGGTTTGTTTGAAGTGATCGTGCTGATGGCAAAAGCAACAAAATGTAACACAAAAAAAGTTCATGACTGTTTGATGCGTACAAATAGAGTCACTGGACAAAGTTTTGTGCGTGTGTGTGTGTGTGTGTGTGTGTATGTAAACCTTGGCATTACAAAGATAGGCAGATTAACAGAAACTCAGAGCAGTTGATCTTTTGGCAGAAAATAATAGATCACAGAAATATACTAAAGATCTTTTAGCGAGCACAACAAAATCCATCTGTAACAGTGTGCTGCTGCCTTTGGTAAGCGACAGTTCGCTCCTCCACATACTCTGAGCTTTGTATCTGTGTGTGTACGCAAGTGTTCACCTAATTATGTTTTCATTTCTGGGGACCACTGACCTTAAATTTACTTTGGATACGCGCTGTAAACAGACCTGGTTGTGATGTGAAGGTTACAGGTCAACTAAGCATGAGAGTTAATATTCTGCTGCTTTCTAGTTTGTGCAGGGACAGAACCCATGAGCGAATAAACACACAGTCAGATTGAGAAGACAAGACACCACAAAGTGGAACGGACAAAAAGATAACTACTTTGAAATAACTTGTCATACGTTCAAGGAGTAACAAGCAAGCTGCTGTATGGCCAAACAACAGTGAGTCATTATAAACAGACTATTGTTTGCCTAGACCTCAAATTGTAACAGACTTGTTTTCTATAGATTTAGATATGTGTCTGTGCACAATTTATGAAGAAAGTTTCTTTACGAGTTTTCAGCTTTAATTAGATTTTTTTTCTTTTAAAATTTTTTGCCTGGAAGTTTTTTTGTACGTCTGCACTCTCTTTAACTTTGTAGCATCTTCACTTTCGAATGACTTTTTTTCTTAAGCTCATTTTACTCAAGAGTGTTGTGTGGACAATCAACTAAGATTAAGAGTGAGAGTGATACCGAGAGATGATCTTTCCCATAACAAGTGCTGTGGCTGAAGCACTGGGTAGCTTCGTTAAGAAAATGGGAATCCTTCTAGGAGCCTTTCCTTAAAGAGCAGCTTGGTGCAGTGGCAATGCCCAGCATGCAAATTTTTGGAACCCTAATCTGCTAAACTGCTTCCTATTTGTATCTTGAAATATAATGTGACACAATGATTATTTGGGATTTTGAATCAACTGGTTTGGTTGGAGAGATTTTAGCAGTGGCATTGTTATGTTCCTGTCTGTGTGGCTGGTGACCAGGCGTATTCTTTTCACAGTGACAATGATTCTCTCAATAAGGAGTCACTCTGTGTTGGATGACTTTTGTCACTAATCCTGAACGGAGGGTCAGCATACATCTAATTCTAACACAGTTGAATTAGGAAAAATATTTACAAAGTGGGGCGTGCAGGCTTGGATTAACAAAGACAATGCTTGAAGTGTAAAATCTGGCAATTGATAAAAAGGGTGAGAGCTTCCATTTAGTTTGCACTGATGATAATTTAGATTGAAAGAGATGACAGTACATAAATTTAGAAGAGAATTAAGAAATAGAAAAAATAAATGGGAAAAAAAACGGAGATGGATCAGAAACTTAACATCATGGAAAGAGGCAGAGAAGGAGAACAAAAGTGAGACTGGAAGGAGACTGGAGTGGCAGCCGAAAGCTGGGATGTTTCACTTCAGATTGACACTTCAGTGAGAGTGGGCGTGGTATAGACGCAGGATGAGGAGGGAGAGAGAGAGAGACTTCTAAAGTAGTATCCTTAGGCGACGAACAGTTAAGTGTTCCCATGCTGTCTTCAGTGTGGAAATGAATGGTTGACTCTCCTTGAAAAATACAGTTGCTATGCCAACTGGTCCTCGTCTCCATTTTACATGTCAGTACAGCAGTAACCCAATTGTGCTAGGGGAAAAAAAATCAAGGTTAACATAGAGAGAGCGGTTTCGGTCTACATCATATACGAGATGGTTGGGTTCTCCCATGTATAAACATCAATATGAAATATAGATATTAATATAAACACAAGTATTTCTTGCAAGGTGCCACTTATTCTAATTAAAACGTGTGCAGTTTAATGTAGAATGTGTTGGCGTTTGAATCAATGGATGCGTGTGATGAAACTAACATGAACGTTGTACTGACACACCATAATAACCACTGTCGCATAAAAACATTTTCAGCAGCTGACACTGTTAAAATAAAGTCTCAAAATAAAGGTCAACACTTGGGACACAGAAACCAATCTGGGGGCTGATAAATGACTGGTCCAAATGCTGCAACATGAAGACTTTGGCATTGATACTCTCACGCAGTGGCCTCCAAACAGTCTGACGGGGGGCAGCCTAACAGTTTTAGATAGTTCCCTGCTCCAAAACATCCACATTTGTAGCACTTTTTCATTGAATTCATCAGTCCTCAAGGCACTAAAGACTGTAGGTCATTTTCACCGATTGACATTCATACTCCAGTCCCAGGGGGTTCCATGCAAGGCACTCACTCAGTTTTGTGTTGCTCAAGAACACTTTGATAGAGTGAGATAAGGGACCGAACCACCAACCTGTAGTTTAAGTGTGTGGATGTTCATAAGTTTCCGGTCGGCTTTTTGATGTACAGGACACCAGTTGCTGTAATTAGTTGAAGACCAACACTGCTGTTCCTATGGCCGAGCTGGCCCACCCATGTCCCGCTACCACACGTTGATGCTTAAAAGTGCTAACCCTTTAACTGTTTTCATCTAAATGTTCTACAATTTTGAATTTACCACACTGTGCCAACTGAATAGTAATAGTTATAAAGCACTGAAGAAAAAGACAATCTTTACTTTTTTAAAAATCACCATATATCTACAAATTTTGATTGGGTGACTGTTTTACAAGTGCCTTCAATGCAAAGTTGGTTGTCAAGTAAAATGTTAGTATACATCAATGCGGACTTGAACCAAATTTATTAAAAGGAACACCTTACAAGCTGTGTGTGTGTGTGTGTGTGTGTGTGTGTGCGCGCGCGCGCGCGCGCGTGTGCATACATGTGGCCTGTCAGGCCAGCTTTAATGAGCTGAGTGTGAATGGTGCATCAATGAAATCGATAGCAGAATTAACACATTGACATGTTGGACTCATTTGCTATCTGACATTTCCCTCCATGCAATTAAGCTGCTCAGATATGCAAGTCGGATCTGATTAATGTACTCCGGCCGGCCGCTCTCAGCTTAGTTAAGCATTCGGGGGGGCAACGCCTCATGATGTTTCTCCAGGCAGGGTAGGGAGGGAGGGAATAGTGTCCGGGATGGCGGCTGGGGGGACTAGGGGTCAGTATGGAGTTCAACAATGAAATACATTTACATGGAATACATTTAGGAATGAATGATTGAATGAATGAATGAATGAATGAATGAATGATACAAGTGTTGGGCATTGAGAATGTTACACATAAGCATGCAAAGAAATGTTCTGGTTGATAGGAGTGAATGAAGGAAAATTGTGCGTGAGTGAAAGATCTCAGATAAATATACAAAAAGCCAAATAGTAATCTACAACTCTTACAAAAACCTATCATCAATTTGAAAGTAAGCGCTAACTATTTGGGTGACAAAAAAGCTGTATGCTGTGGTTCTGATCTACTTAAGATTTGAGCATGTAAAAATGAAGGCAAACTTTTTATTGTAAGCCAATGCCAGAAGACATGATTTTACTCAAAGGAGTCTCAGGATCCCAGCTGTTGAAAACAGTTTGAATTTCCGTGTTGCTGTTTTTTTAACCCTCATAAATTTTAATTATTGGGTGTTTTTAAATAGGTATAGAAAATCACTTGGGACAGTTGATTCGTAGGAGAAAAAAAAACTATTTGCAATGTGATTTTCAAGTTTTGCATTGCTCAGGGTTACAGTTGAAATTTTTGTGCTTGAAAAAAGTAAGCACAAACTGGCTCCCTTTCACCAGGGATGCTGCTGTTTTGGTGCAAAGTGGAATTTTAACACCTAGAGTTGGATTTTATTATACACTGTTCAATAAAAACAAGACAAATTATGAGTCAACAGTGCCATGTCGGGTCAAGTACTTTGATATTGATCCAGCCAATTCAGTAGAAGCCCACAGCTGGAAGGATGGCACCGCTCCTCAGCCCATACATGGAAAGATTTGTTTTTGTTTTTTTTGTTTGTTTGTTTTTTTCAATTTAGAGATCTGGTCTTTTAAGTTATCACATCTCAATTTGCCCTTGCAGGAACTTCCCTGTCTATCTGGTCCTTCCATGGAAGACTGTTGTAGAGTGTTCGATCTTTAAATATACTTGACCATTCCCGTGGTATTTATTCAGACAAATTTTCATCCAACAGAGGTTGTAATTATCACCCAGCTGTTAATCAGAGACTCCCTGCTGGTGGCAAATGAATGACAGCATTTGAGCGAACATTATATTCGACAATTTTGAGTTGGAAATTAAGCATCTGTAACTTAGCGATTCTGTGAGCATGTGCAATTCAATCTTGCACAATGTGATGCAAAAAATAAAAAAAATAAGTAGGAGACTGTAATTCATGTAAAACTGAGGAAAAAGCAAAACAAAAGACTGTAATAATTGGATGGATAAGATGTTTAATCATCCAAGTGATGTCTGAAAATGGCCAAAAGGTTTGGCTTTAGAGTAGCATTCTTGGCAAACATCTGGGTATGAGTGCATGGTGCAGGTGGCTGAACCACCTTGTCCGTCTCGGAGTGGGAGGTGCTTGGGGATGAGTTTGAGAGCTTTTTGGGAGGCAGCCTCAAGGCTTTTTGGAGTCCTGTGAGAGCACATACAAGCCCTGCCAGCAAACGTCTGGCCCGAGAGTGACTTCAGTGATCCCCGAGTGGCCCTGATGGGCCTGTCCACCCATCCATCCTTCCATGAATGACTCTTTTCAGCAGGCGCTGCCTCATTCACCTCATTCAAATGCCCCACCACACTCCCTCGCTCTCACTGTTCCAGCCCAATGGTATCATCTGTTTCAGTGCCACTTGGCGCTGCCCTACACGATTTGTGACTGGGCAAACATTTAACTAAATGTATCCGATTCCAAATCTAGGATTACATCCTGCTGTTTCAATATTTGGGTGCTTCTGAGTGGCCAAGGCTTCTGAGACAACAGGTCAAGTTGGCCAAACATCCCCTCAATCGAAAGAGGGCACAGGCCAGGGCCACCACAAAAAGCCATTGAATGACAGCATCACAAATGCAGGCAGGTCGAGAGTGTTGGACTATGGTTTGAACAGCCCCCTCTACATCAGGTTTGTGTCAATAGGCCTTCAGTCATTGTGAACCAAATTATTGCACTTTGTCTTGTGCAATCTCCCACATACAATGTTGTATAAAACAAACAAAAAAAACAGGCCGTCATTTTCTTAGGAGTTACTTGTGGCTGTCACATTAGTATAATGCAACTTGATGATACTGTGATTAAATTCATCATTCAAGAATTATGATGCAGGAAAAAAATACATAAGAAAACGCTGACAAGTGAGACTGCCAAGAGTCCACAATTAAAGGTGAACATGCAAAATGTGGTTATCAAAGATTGTGATCACAAAATGGCTAAAAAAAAGCCAATAAATGTATGATGTCAAAGTCCATCTGCTTTTGATTCATCTTTTCTCTAGCCTCTGCTTCACAGCAGGAGGATCAAGACATTTGTTTTTTACGAAGCAGGTGTTGGCTTAGCTTGACTCTTCGAAATTATTAATTCTATGGTTTACGTGCCTGGCCTGTGAGTCATGAACTTTTTAAAATAAATGTTTGTTATTTAAACTATTCAAAAATGATTATGTGCTTTTAATTATTAACATTCTGCTATTTATTATTACAATTATGTCATATTTCTGAGGTTTGTTGGACTTTCTTGTTTGTGTCATGAAAAAAAGAGACCTGTTTTCAAGGAGATGTCTTATTTTGAAATGGAATAGCCCCATTGTGCAGTTGATTTTAGACTTCCTGTGTTGCTTTATTTTCCCACAACAGAAATGTGATGCTGCTTCTGTTGAACATGGATATGCTTAAAAAAACTCCACCAGCAACTGAAGTTCTTTGGATATAATCATTTTGTTTACACTCTGACTTTGCAGTAGCCGTGCTTTCTGTCAATGAAAGGTTCATGATGCAATCATAGTACTACTGTTTATTTTTGAGTACGTAATGGGGGACAGGGATTTTTTGTAGTAGGGCTTGTTAGAGAAATTCATCACAAATGAATTTCTGGCTTACATGCTTCACAAAACAACACAGAGTACTTGAACTTTAA
>JASSRZ010000002.1:1260667-1291469 GCA_032164315.1 Malacoctenus gilli
TGGAGTACTCTTTTGGTTCTGCTTATTTCTTTGGTTTGACAGCACCTGCCGGCCCCTTCTGTTAGACAGGAATTGTTCCTATTGCTGTGCTGTACCTTGTTTAGAGCTTTGTTTAAAATAAACCTCAAATTATCCCTGTCAATTTCTAAATTTTCCTGTGTTACTTCCCTTTTCCCCATCGAGCCAGAAAGGGGTTTGTAACATGCCTCCATTCACATGTACCTCAACACCATTGGCATCCCCCTTTTTAAACCCATGGAGTAAAATTTGGACTTGTCACACTGTTTGCAGCCTTTGAGGCTCAGCTCCCCTGGGCAGGCTTACTTTGTGGGTTCGTTATGTGTTAATAAGAATTTCTGACTATCCCTCCAGAAGTGCAATTGTAGAGTCAGGCAAGATGATCACAGTTCAATCAACCCTGAAGCTCATACATAGGGCTGGAAAGCTGTCTCGTGCAAGTTAAGTATTGACTTAAAACAGTTAAATAAAAGAATAAAAAAAATACTCTATCTAAAATAAAAACAATGATTGAAAACTAACCTAAATTGTGTTGTGTGTCCTTTGTTTTCGTGGTCGTCACCAAGGAGAACCAGCTGCGCCCACACAACAATTTCTGAAGACCACCAACCCTGCTAGTAGCATAAAACAAATAAAATGCTCGAGGATGAATGGATGAATAAGGATTTCCATTTTTAGAAGAGCCATTCAAGTTCTTTGCACTGGTCTATCATCAAAACAGTGTGGGAAGTGGCCTTTAAGGGGACAAGCAGGGATAGGGCTGACAGGCTCTACACTCCATTGGATTCAGAGCACAGCTAGAACCAGCTCATCATGGAACTCTTAGCATAGACCCCACACCACCACAATCTTTCGTTACTTTACATTTTGGGGGGAAAAACTCCACCAAGGGATTGTCAAAGACTGCTACTTGCCTCAATATCACCCAAAGATGACCTCTCAGTCAGTTCACTTGCTGCACTTTGCTATGTGTTACAAAGCTCCCTGTTTCAAAGCTCGGTTCTGAACCAGATTGTGGGGGAGGCAAAAAGGAAGACACCAGCCTTGTAGAGGATTCAAACAACAAAAGTGAAAATTGAGCTGTTCGCCGATGATAATCTGAGGAGAAGCCAGGCTCAGACTTCACCAGCTCAGTTAATGTACAGCTGTGCTCTGAAGATGCCAGTGTCCTTTTTCCTTCAAAAATCATCTCACAGCTATTGACTCAATTTGAGCCTTTTCAGTGATGACTGGCCTGTGTAAAACCTGCTCAGCAGCCCAGAGATCCACCTCTCAATTACAGTAAAAAGTGGAAATGACAGAATGAACCATGAGGACACTGCTTTTCATTTCTGCAGATTACTCTTCAATGTCAGCCCACAGATTAGTCGAGACAGGCCTGCACGAATACTCCCAGTTGTGCTTGTCTGCACTGCAAATGCATCGTCATTATTTCCAAGGCAAGAGAGTAGCACGTGTAGTTGTTTATATCTATGTGTGTGTGTGTGTGTGTGTGTGTGTGTGTGTGTGTGTGTGTGTGTGTGTGTGTGTGTGTGTGTGCACTTTAGCCAAGAACAAGTCACTATGAGACATTCACTCACATGACAGTTTGTGTGATTTTGTGGACAAGTCCCTAAATAGTCCACACGGCAATCAGGCAGTGCAGCCATGGTTTCCAGGTGATGTCCGGTTATCTCCATGGAGACACGTTGTCAAGGAAAGTCCTTAGGATCTTGTCAGCCAAGGTCTCTCTGCGGATATAACGAGTTTCAGGCTGACATGACAGCCATGGTGGTCTAATGTAGCGTTTCTCAACTGGCAGGGTTACAATCTAAAGAGGATCAAGAAAACGCTTTAAGAGGGTCACGGAAAACAAGCAGATGAAAGTCTTTGTTCAATGTCCAATGTTTTCTATTTGCCCCTTATGAAATCTTACAATCAATCAACCTCCAAAATAAACTGACAAAATGTTGTGTTATGGTTGAACCTTTTTCGTAAAGGTATTACAAACTACATTACTATTCCAGTAAAGGCCAATACTCTGAGTACTTAGTACTTAGGCACTCAATGCTCATTCTAAATGAGTCAGTGTGTGATGTAAACCCTTTGTTAAAAATGGGATTTTTGCAACAGACTGGCATTGGCAAATTTGCTCTGCAGTGGACATTACAATGGATTTGCTCTCTACTTCTCAAAGGATTAAAAGAATGGGATTTGTACTGTTCAAAAGTAGAGTCAAACCGATGACCTTTGAAGTATAAAATTGATTGAACAAGTGAAAGTGGGAAAGGTGAAAGCACCTGTTTCAGGAAACTCTAACTGTCCCCAAACCACCAATTTACTAATGGGGCACATGAACTACTGTGTCTGCTGAATGCAGTGAAATATTGGTTGATTGACTGCATTTAAAAGGAGGCACCAATCAACTTAGGCTTTACCGGCAATGTTTTGTTTATTGTGCTGCGATTAATTTCGTAAGCGGGAACTAGTCCAGTGTGACCCAGACAAAGGAATGTGGAGAATAAACGCACATTTAGCCCAAGTGCAGTATATCTCATGTTGATGATTTGTTGTCGCAGGTGGGGATCAAAAGTTGTCCCATCTTCAGAGTGATTAGTGCTACTGGACAAGTGCACTGCACGGATCAAACTGAGTCTGATTCATCACAACTTTCTAACGCCAAATCCCAAATTGTCACAAAGGGGAGGTACGAGGTGAGGTGGCGTTCTGCGTGGAGGGGTCAAGCCTTCACTGCAAAATATCTTAGACCTGCTAAGATTTAAAAAAAAAAAAATTTCAAGATACTAGATAATTTGTCAGGTTTAAAGTTATTTTAATTTATATTTCACATCTTACTTTACAGACTATTCTTGACGTAAGCACATGCATGTCTTTCTTGTCTTTTTTAATTTAGGATTCTTAAAACTTGAAAAATTACTATTAAAATAAGTCAAAATCGTGTTCTTATTAAAATCTCACCAGTGAAAATCTTGTTTTAAGACCGTGTGACAAACTTTAGTAGCTTGATTTAAGTTTTCATGAGACATTTAATGAAAATGCAGTTTTATTAAACTAACTCTTAACTCCAGCATAGTCATGGTAATCAAACATTGTACTTCGGAAACAGTCATTGTCATTCTTTGTCAGTCATTCAACACTGAGGTCACTTTAATAAATGATTATGACAAGAAAATATATTTTATTTTGCACTTCAACCAAACAAAATAGTTAACAGCCATATTAGGACAGCAGCTTTGAGTGATGTGACACTAAAGAAACTTGACATTGGTAGTGGAAGTTTGTTTTTACTTTTTTCTGATGACTAAAGCTCATCAACAGAAGAATGAAGGATGACACAATGCAGCACAGACATCAACATAACATCATTTTACAACATACACATGCCTGCACACAGCAGGGCTTACAAGCTTCAGCACCATGGAGAGCAGCTACGCCATTTTTAGGGTCCATCAAACGGACATGAAGTATAACAAAGAGAGCAACAAAAACATTAGGCTACATGGTCACTGATAATAAAACAACACCAATTCAAAGCAGTTCGGCACCACGGATAGTGATCGCATCATTTGCATTCACACTCTAACTATTTCAATTCAGAGCCTTTATCAGGAGCTATAAAGTTTCATATATGTTCAGCAAAATTGGCATGATCAATTGTAAAACATTCAAGAGGAGGGTTTGCGAGTCCGCAGTATGAGTATCACCTGCAGCGGGAGGAGACGTGCTGCTGCTTTCATTTACAGTATTCAGCACAGGATAGGAGGGGGGCTGCTGGTCAGGCACTCGGTCTGCCTCTAGCAACTACTGACTCCCTGACATCACCGCTATACCGCTGAGAAACAAAGAAGGGAATATAAGCTAAGTGGCTAAGTTATTACAAGTTACAACCACCAACAGTTACAACTAACTCAAACATTGTGAATAGTAATTGTTAGAATTGCAAGCTGGAATTAACCTGGCCTCCTGCTGGCAGTTCTGGCGGAGCGGAATTGCTGCCAACAAAAAAGTCCCCTTCATATCCAGGATGATGAACAAAAGGTGTTTCTAGTTTTTATAATTTGGCTTTTCCTTGCTCTCTCTGTTCTCTTTTCTCTGAGCTTTTAGGTTAACATGAAATGCCACTCATGTTAACTTAGTCCATAAAAATACCAAGTTTGCAATCTGTTGACAAATGACTGATGATGACTGTTACGTGCCTAATTGTTAACACCTGTCTCCTTTCCCCTTGAGTGCCACACCCCACCTCATCATCCCAGGTTTGGTCCTCCATGGTGCATACTCGCCTCCCATTGGTCCACACCTGGACCAACCCACTGGAGATGCTTGGAGGGCGTGGAGTTAAAAGCCCTAACACCCAAAAAAAGGGAGGCATCCGTCTGGAGTGTGGCCTCAATCGCTTGATGTACTGTTTGGCTTTGCCCCATCTGAACACAGCAGCTTGGTAGGTTTGAGGTGAGGAAAAGGAATAGCCGTAGAGCTTCGTTTTGTTTTGACTTCGTTTTTGCAATTGCCGTAGTGCTTTGATTTTGGTTGACTCCTTTTGTTATGAATAATAGCTGTAGTGCTTTGGTTTTGTTTGTCTCCTTTTAGTAAGAGTAGCCGTAGAGCTTTGATTTTGTTTTGATAGCCTGATAAGCAGTCGTTCGCCCATAGTGCTAATCCTATATGGTTTATTTTGTTGGATTTAAGATTAGGTTTAGAATAGCATAGTACTGTGTTGGGATAGGTTGAGGGATTTGTTGTTGTTCAGGTGCGCTTGGCACCTTAGTTATGGTGCTGTTTGCTTTTGGATCTGTTTCTGCTTTTGTTTTATTGTTTTAAACAGCATCACTACCCCCAACATAGTCTTATTTTCCAACTGCTGTTCCATTTGATTTGAGCAATCAATAAATTCCAGACTTGTTACATCTTCCAGTCCCATGCTTTGTTATGCCCTTCAACCCGTTTCCCTAACGAGCCGGGTCGTAACAATGACGTTGATGGAGGGGTGGTGATGAGTTTTACCCAGATTATACTTAGAGACAAGATCTGTGATTATTCTGTAAATTTGTGCATAATAAAGTTTAATGTGAGAGCTCAAAGCAATTCATGCAACATTTTATTCAATATTTTACACCTACTACAGCAATTAAGTCAGTCGGTCTTTTAACATTTTTAGCAACCATAACTCTGTCCTGACTGGGGCAACCAATATAACCCTGAATTAAGCAGTGTGATATTATACTGTGTCGGCCCAGTCTTTAAAATGCTCTAGGTGTAACACATGGGAGGGTCTGCTTATTTCTATTACCTTGAGCTATGGTAGAGGCCTGCCTCCTTTAAACCCAACCTCCTATCAGCGCCCGGGCGGGGGGCACGGCACCCCTCTAGCCCCCCCAAAGCTCTGCCCTGTATGTATTCCTACTCATCAGGCTGAGTTATATAGCAAATAACATCACAAAAACTAGATTTCTTTGGCAATATCGTCAATTGTTCTTTAAAACTTATTGAATAGTATGATTTGTGATCAATGAGCTCAGACAAAAATTCTGGGCAAGGGCAGGCACTGCCACCTCATATGCCAAATAATCAAGGTTTTAAATTCAGAGTTTCGTAGCATTGGCACTCAAAAGCCATAACAATGGAATTGTAGGCACACTCCACCCAAAGTAATCGACTGGCCCAGGTGGACAGGTCCTGTGATGCCATACACCAGACTCGCGGACTGTGGTCCGGACCCAGAAGCTGTCCCATACGGACCCTGACAGAGGAGAGGCCGTCTCGTGGCAACCAGACCGTCTTGTGAGCGGACCGTCTTAAGTTGTCTGGATGCGATTGTTTTGGTTTTTCATAACAATAAAAACCAATTGGTACGCTAATAAGATCCTAAAACACCAAATAAAAGCCAGCACATTTATTTCAATCTGCAGCACCATCATAGCGACTAGTGGCAGCTCTCCAACAAGTGCGTTACGTTCAAGAGCGTGGGAACTCCTAAGAGCGCAGGATATATAGACACTAAAAAGCGATCGGATCAGGACATATCGAGTCAAATGATCGGGATCAAACAGGGAGCAAAAATAACCTGATCGGGACATCGCATTATATATATATTTATATATATAAACCTATATATATATAAACCTTGGCTGCAAAGGTTTTTCTCGAACCGGACCTCCTTAAAATTGAGTTGCCTACCCCTGCCATTCACCAGAAGGAAGGTCTCCGGGGACTCGTTAGTGCTATCCATCTGTCTTTTAGACTGGGGCTGGAACCCAGAAGTCAGGCTCACTTTAGCCCCCAACACTTTACAAGACACCCTCCATACCTCCGACTTAAACTGCGGGCCTCAGTCAGAAACAATGTCCATAGGAATACCATGAAGGTGGAAGATGTGCGGGATGAGGAGGTCGTGGTCTCTCGGGCAGAGGGCAGCCTCGGAAGGTTGACAAAGTGAATGGACTTGGAGAAATGGTCAATGATGGCGAGTGGCAGCGTTATCCTTTGAATCCAAAAGACCCATCACAAAATCACCTCTGATGTGAGACCAAGGGCCGTGAGGAAGAAAGAGGTTGGAGAAAGCTGCACTGGGTTGATGGGAAAACCTGTTGGTGGCACAAGTAGGCCAGGCAGCGACAAAACCCTGGGTATGCCTTTCAAGCGTAGAATCTCCTTCTCACCAGCTCTACTGTCTGGGTCGCCCCTGGATGGCAGTACAGCCAAGAGGATTGTGCCCACTGTAAGACAGGATGACAAAAATATGAACAATTCTACAGACTGTTCTCCAGAGCAAGCTCCTGTTCCAGGGCCTGGTGGACTAGAGCTTCCACCTCCTAAGTGAGGGAGGCCAGAACACAGGACTGGGGCAGGATAGGTTATGGTTTCACCAGAAGGTTCTGAGGTGGAGAACTTTCTGGACAGGGTGTCACGGTTGACATTCTGGATTCCAGGGTGCTAGGTGAGGGAGAAGTTGAAGTGCCCGAAAACAGGGTCCAAGGGGCCTGGCGAGCGTTCACTCCTTTGGCAGTCCTGAATTACTACAAGTTGTGGTGGTCAGTCCATGAAGCACTGCTCCGCTTCCTCTAACCAATGTCATCACTCCTCCAGTGCCAGCTTCATCGCCAACAACTCTGAGTGCCCCAATCCATAACTGCGTTCTGTGGGTGACAAGCGACGGGAGAGGAAGGCACAGGGATGGAGTTTTGGGTCTGTAGGGGAGCGTTGAGACATTACCACCCCACTATCCCTGGCGTCGACTTCCACCACGAACTGGGCACTGGGATCTGGCTGAATAGGAATCGGGACTGAAACAAAATGCTCTTTAAGAAGCCAAAACGCATGATTCACTTCCAGGGGTCCAGAAAAATAGTTTTGACCAAAGTGAGTGCTGTGGGAGTGGATGCAATTTTACTGTATTCTGATAAACCAATGGTAGAAGTCGCAAATCCAAGAAACCGGTGCAACTGTTTGATTCTCTGGCACAGGCCAGTCTCAAACAGCGGAGAATTTCTGTGGGTCCATCTTGACCTTCCCTGCAGAGATGTTGTAGCCTAGGAGTTAGATTGTATGGACATGAAATTCACAATTCTCTCCTTTGGCAAACCCTGTTTCTTAGGAGCCTAGACAACACTTGACGGACATGAGGTTGATGTTCCTCAGAATCTCTGGAATGTATCAAAATATTGTTGAGACAAAGACGAACTGGTTTATCATATCATAGAGAACATCATTAACCAAGTTCTGGAACACCGCTGGGGCATTGGTAAGACCAAAAAGCATAAAAAAATGCTCCAGTGGCGTGTTGAAAGTGGTTTTTCAATCACCACCTGATTTGATACGAATCAAATGTTATGTGTTTCTCATATATAATTTGGTAAAAATGGTGGCCTCGTGTAGGGGGGGGGGGCGTGGAGTTTATTAAGGGCAATGGATATTTGTTCTTAGTGATCTCGTTTCACCCATCTATGCAAATCTATGCAGGGCCTAGGGGAACCAACTTTCTTCGCTTCAAAGAAAAACCCTGCTCCAACTGGAGACAATGAGGGCCGAATTCCAGCTGAAAAGGAATCCCGAATATTGTCCTCCATAGTCTGCTGTTTGGGTCTGGATAGATTATACAGCCAACTGAAAGGCAGCATAGCACCAGGAAGCAGCTCTATTGCGCCATCATAAGGCTGGTGAGGAGCCAAGGACAGGGCGTCTTCTTTGCTTAACACGGCAGCCAGATCATGGTAGACTGGGGGAATAGAACCAGGTTATACAGGTCTTTTGGGAAACACCCTCTTAGGAGTGGCAAGTGTTAATGCAGAATGTAAACTGGTTTTGTTACAAGGAACCCAGGAGACCACTTGCCCTCTCTGCCAGTCAATGTGGGGATTGTGCAATTGTGCAACAAAGGAAAGCCGAGGACCATGGGAGTGTTGGCCCATCCAAAGAGGTAGAATGTGGCCTCCTCTTGATAATTGCTGGCAATCACTATGGGGACAGGAGTGGTGCAGTGCTGGATGGCGGTGAGTCGAGTTCCATTGAGACTCTGTACCTCCAGGGGGGCCTCAAAGGGGACGATGTTGAGGCCCAACTGCTCCACCAGTTCGCAATCCATCAAGCTCTCCTCCGCACCAGAGTCAATAATAGCCTGCACAATGACAGACTGGGCTGAAACACAGGGTGACGGGTGAGTGAAGACAATGGGGGGAGGAGGTGATACTTCTGCTCACCAATATCTCGCCAGCTACTGGTGAGCCCTCTCTTTTTCCGGATGGAGTGGGCAGGTGGCGATGTAGTGTCCCGTCTGCTCAAAATACAAATAGGTGTTAGCGCCGTGCCGAAGTTTCCTTTCCTGGGGGTAAGCCGGGTGTGCCCACTGGCATCGGTTGCGGCTCCACCGAAGCAACTGTAGAAGGGCCGATGGAAGGTTGGGAGGTGGGACTGTCTTTCGGCTCTGCCCGCTGGCCCTTCTCCCGTCGGCATTCTTTTAACTGGCTGTCAATCCTCATAGCCAGCGAGATGAGCTGATTCAAACTACTGGTGTGGTCACAGACAGCCACATCATCTTTGATATTCTCTTGAAGGCCAATGTAAAATGCGGCTGATTACAGTCCAGCGACAATAGACCAGGACAATATCTTTACATGGAGCCACAATGTATCCACCTGCGAAACGCCCATTGATGTTATTTTTTATTTGGAAAAAGACAGGTGTCCTATAAATAGCATGGAATAAGCTTTGCAGATCATTTTGCACTGTATGAGACTAATACAGAGATAATCAACTCAATTTTAAATGAGAAAACACTGTTTTCCCTCAAATAATGAATATGATTATCATTCCGATCTAATCAAGATAACTGTGGTTATCGTTTCATAAATGTGAAGAGCTGTGAGGAAGAACATCAGTTGTTTGGAAGGAATCTGTTCATTTCAATGATAAACCCCAAGATTATTTCCGTTATGTTTGTGCTTGACTAGTTCTCTGAGGAATTCCAGTGTGTAGTCATCAGTAACACAGCTTTTTACACTGTCGTTCCCGTTGTCTAACGTCACTCTGGTGAATTGCTTGTTGGCACCAAAGACCAGGTGGGAGAGAGTGGGAGGAGACAAAGGAGGGGAAATGACTTTGTTCAGGAGACGCCACACCAGGAGACAGGAAGCAATGGCACCGTGGAGAGAAATGTCACTTCCATTCCAACACAGTGTCATTTATAATAATTACAGAAAGGCGTTATGGTTAATTTGACAAGGACACACTGATGTTTAGCAGCGATGCATTCGTCTCAGTGGCTTACGGGGAAATTGTGTTGGAGACACTCTGAATGTGACAGACATGCTCTTTGTTGCTCACCTCCCATTCCCTCAGAATATGAGGGATGAAGCAGGAGCAGAGCTGCCCAGGCTGCCTCCCTCCACTGCCCCCTCCCCCAACCCCTCTCTCTTTAACACACACACACACACACACACACACACACACACACACACACACACACACACACACACACACACACACACACACGGCAGCTTTAGTTCATAGCACCTTATGCTTTTTGTGTTTAAATGAGACACATCGAAAGGCTGCTAATTTATAAGGAATCGGCACACCCAGCTCTTTGTCCTGCTTCTATTAGAGTGTATGAGAAGGTGGCAGGGAAGCGGGAATAGGCTTGCAGGCTGATCTGAACACCACAGCTCTTTCATATCTCCAGTCTCACAGAGTAGCACTATCACAGCTCAAGCAAATGGGAGATATCACAGGCATTATATTGCTGATGCTCATTAACAGCAGACAGCTGATGGAAAAATCAATTGGCTCTTCAGAAAGAGCAGCAAAACAAACCCACCCCAGAGAAGAGATTCTGAATGAGCCTTTTGTTGTATAGTTTGGCGAAGCTCAGGCTCACAGATATGGATTTGATGAAAATGATTTATGTTTGTGAGCAAAGGAATGTCCATCTTAAGAATAGTCGTAATCAGAGCACCTAATCAGAGCAGGACTTCTTTTCATTAGAAAAACAGAATTAGAAAAACAGAATTTCTTTTTCTTTGAGAAGTTCTATTGTCCACTCTGTTTGGAAAAAGATGCCATGTGAGCTTGATTCTAATTATAATAATGAGAGTACAAAGTTGTTTCACCAGATTCTTTAGCTTCATGGAACATCTGCAAAATGCCAGCCCCAGTCGGTCGGTTTCCTTTGTTATCTAGTTAAGCACACAGAGATGTAGTGAGGTAACTCTTGTATGTAGCATGCATCTTCCTGTTTGTGCCATTTGCCCAAGTGTTTGTGTGGATGGGAAGTCAGGTGTGGAGAAGCAATGACAATCAGGTCACTTTCCAAAACCAAATGTGGCGATTTCTGTACGTGTCAAACCATTGCTATCTCAACATCAAAATGGAGCATCAGTTCAGAAGTTATTAGCTGCCTAAATAATGTTGTACAACATCAACTAGCAATGAAATCACACAGTTCATCACTGACAGATGCTTGCTCACAACCCCTATCTGTCAGTGTTGATGGCTGGGTTTGCGGACTCAACTGCACGACAGTACTCAGTACTACGGCTGAGCGATTAATTGCATTTGCAATGATATTGCGTTATAATAAAATGAGATTTTCTAACCACAAAGACTGCGATTTGGCTGGTCACGTGATCTGGTGATGTAACTTTAGAGTTAGCCTATGGAGTTGGCCAAGCTGAGCATAGCTGAGCAGGGAGAGAAGTCAGCGATTTAGCATGTTGCACAATGGCCTCTGGCTCATCAGAATCAGCTGACACAGCTGAAAGTTTGGTTCCAAAGGGAGGCAGCACGTCAGTGGCACTGTGCAGAACCTGTCTTGCTACTGTCTTTACCTCGTGAGGTAACATCAAAACCTTTTTTCAACACTTGATAAACCACCACAAAGCCATGTACAACAGTTGCATGGCTAGAATGCAAACAACTAGTGCTTGAACTGAAAGTAAGCAAAGTAGCAGCCAACAGGGAACAATAACCGAACTGTTTGACAGTATAACTCCTTATGAACTTAACTCTAAATGGCATGTAGAAATAACTCAGGCAATTACGGAGTTCATAGCGAAAAACATGATGGTCGTTTGTATAGTGACCAAGCCTGGGTTTACGGCTTTGGTAAACACAATAGATAAGTGGTACAAAATGCCATCGCGCACACATTTCAGCCAGGTTGCTATATCTGAGCTATACAAAAAATGCTGGCCGAGAGTTGACAAAGAGCTGAAAACAGTGGAGTTTTTCGCAACAACAACCAATCTGTGGTCAAGCCATACAACAAAGCCATGCCAGAGTCTAAAGATGTATTACATCAACAAAGACTTCATTGTCAAAGCTCGCTGCCTTCAAGCGTTCTACTTCTGGAATGACCACATTGGGGAAAACATTGCAGGTGGCCTGAGAGAGGGGCTTGAAAGCTGGGATCTTCAGGAAGAAAACCTCATCTGCATAACTACAGACAACACCTTGAATATGGTTATGGCAGCACAACTAAAAGGAATGGACCAGACTGCAGTGTTTTTGGGCACCGCTTACATCTTGCCATTGGTACATAAATTAGTATGTACACGTATATGTCGGCGTGTGTGTGTGTGTGTGTGTGTGTGTGTGTGTTTGTGTGTGTGTGTGTGTGTGTGTGAATGTGTGTGAGCAGAGAGAGACTGTCTGTGTGAGAGAATGTAAATTTGTGTATTTATACCAAAACTGATAACCTTGTGTCACATATAGAATTGCATAAATTACACTGTTCTTATATTCACCTTATGTTATTTTGTATTTTAGGACATGCACTCAAGACTCAAGACTGAATTGCTGGAAACAGCAAGGCGTGCATACAACCATGTTAGTAATTATTATGTATACATTATATATCAATCACACTTGATATTTATTTATTTATTTATTTATTTATTTATTTGTAATCCAACTTCAATACTAATTTCTATTTTTTCATCTGGTAAGAGAAGAGGTCTTGCACTAAAACTAATCTGAGGCCTCAAAGTGCACAGCCCTCTGGCAAAAAGGTAAAGAAGACTTGTGGCAGCTTCTGCTTCTCCCATGCAACATGAAGATGTGGCTGAAGCAGAGAAAAACACTTACCTCTTGACCCCTGCCATTGATGGAGAAGATGACCCCTTGGCCTGGTTGAAGGTGCACAAGATCAACTTTAGAATAACTTTACAAAATGGCCCACCAGTATCTCTGTGTCCCTACCACAAGTGTTCCTTCAAAGTGTCTTTTAAGTACTGGAGGAAATAACGTGACTTTAAAACCAGCAAAAGTTGACATGCTGATTTTCCTTTTAAACAATCTGTAAGCGCCTGACAACTCCCGGTATAAAGAAGAATCTTTCTGGCTGATGGTGCCATACTCATTTTGCACTTCAGTATGTTGTGTGCTGCTGTCACTGAGTTAATATAATATTTCCATTCATGTTCAAAAAGTTTTTTTTCATTGCAAGGTTTAATAAGAACATACACTAGTTTCTGTTCTCCTTTATTTTCCCAGCAGCATTTGTCCAGGCCATACACAAATTGCCAATTCCAATAAAATAGCTCATGGCACAATTTAGACCAGAGGTATCAAACTCCAGTCCTGTAGGGCCGCCGTCCAGCAAGTTTTGGATGTTTCCCTGCTCCAACATACCAGCTTACAATGTGTGTGCTTTCCTGCTCAGCAGAGGCCTACTAAGGATACTTGTTGGACTCGAGCTCTCCAGGACTAGAGTTCGACACCTGTGATTTAGGCACTTTCAGGATGCCCAATAGTGGTATTTCCTAATGAAGCGTTTATAGCACAAGACAGAAAAAGGATTGGTTCTAAAACATTTTGAACTATAATCATCTTATCTTGTACCATCTATCTACTGTTGTAGTTTCCTGGGACTGGATGGCATCCTCTTGGGCTGCTGCGTCCAAACAGCTGGTTCTTTTATTACTTCTAGGTCCTGATGCAGTTTTTCCAGGCGAGACACAAACGAGACTGAGGCTGATGATCAAATTGGACAAAAGTGTGACAGTTTCACTCTCAATTATCGAAAAGATTACAAAAGTTAAAGTAACTTGAATTTAAAAGCAGAAATCTGAGCAGGAGTCTGCCATGTTATCCCACGAGAAGTCGACATGAAAGAGCCCCACTTTTTCAATGTTCAAGGATTTGAACAGGTTTCATTTGGGTAAAAAAAAAACCACAAAGAACATTTTTTTCTGACATTAAAAGTCAGTTTTGCATTGATAATCAGCATGTTTCAGTGGCAGATGAAACACCATCAAGCAGTACCTCTTTTGGTCACAGTGGCAGCAGCTTTGGAGATGAAAGGCACTGACACAGAGATATTCCTCAGGTCTATGTCTGAGTAATTCTTTATTTGACCTGTGCTCCTTCCTTGTGTACAGCTTTGTCCCAGTGGCTCTGCCCCCTAAATGTAATAATTACACCTACGTGCAGGATGATAAATGTAGTGATGTGGTGGGAGTAAGCCCTGCAGCCATGAATCGCGCCATTAAACGGATCTCTGCCAAAGCACACTGAGGCCCTCCAACCAAGACATTAGGGCTCCCTGCTTCATTATTTCTCAGTTGAACACCATAGAAAAATACAGGAGCAGTCATATTTTACCAAAACAGTTCATTTTTGTGGCCCACTACTGTGAAGGAATGTCAGAACTCAGTTCTATTTCATGCCGAGGAGGAAAAAAAACGTGTAAAAATGCCCCAAAAAATCAAACTGCCTGCATTAGCTCCAATCAAATCACATCCTTTATTTATTTCATTCAATAAAATGTATCCACAATAACACACACACGCACACGCACACACATACACACACACACAAGAGACACTCCAAAGAAGCGGCAGATATTTGAATTCATTTTTGTGTTTTTTGATATAAATGATACATTCCTCAAAAATGTTCAGAGTGAAGGGAATGAAGTGAAAAAGTAGGTCTGAGATGGACTTTTTTCGAGGACACATCACATGTATCTGTGCTCCCAATGATCTGAAAGAAATGGTCTGGTTTGCCTGAGGTGGAGCCTGAATGTTGAGAACATATTTTTAAAATTAGTCTGCATGAGGCCGAGATCCAATGAGAAAACATGAAGAGCCAAGCAGTTATTCTGAAGATGAATGTTCCTGTCACCCCAGGGAGACACAATGAAGGCTTATCTTTTTTTCCCGAAATCCTTGCTGAGTAATTCAAATCAGAAAAGCCTCTCTTGTACATTTTCCTTTCCAGTGATATAAATGAAGATGGGGTCACATAATTAGTCTTAATTAGTCATCATTAGCATGTCTGTGATAAGGCCCAGCATGGCCACAGTGTGCATTTGGGCCTTTATCTTGGAAACATGGTGACTCATTTGTGATTTGGCAGGGAGTGTGTGTACTCTTACTCAGTACTGGGTGTACAGATCAGCCACCATGTGAGTTATGTATGTGTTGCCTGTTAGCATTGCATTGAGGTTTCAAGATACACCCCCCCCCCCAAAAAAAAACAAACAAACAACAAAACCTAACCATATAATACATTGAAAAACTGGAAAAACTATACAAACTCAAGACTGGGAAAACAATTTTCCCAAAGGTCCCATGACATAGCTGTATAAACTATTTCATGTAGTTGGTAAGCTGTATATGTTATTTATCAAAAGAAAAAAAAAACATTTTTTTTCCATGGATGTTTGTTTTGGCATGCCAGATTTCCCTCCTCAGTGAAGAGGCTCCAGTAATGATGTGCGGCTCTACCTCGAGACCAAGTTGAGCTAATTTCTGATTGGCTATGACAGGCCGATCAGCTTGTTTACGCACAGCAAGGACACACGTAACTCTCAACAAGCAATTTATTCAACCACGTTCTTAAAACCACACACTGCGCAAACCTCAGTGTTGGATACAAAAAATTACTATCATTAAAAATACGGACAATACGGACATGCTCACTGTTGCTGGCGGTGTTTGTTTGATAACCAGAGTAGCTTATCTGTTAGCATCATAGGCTCTTCAGACAGTGAATTACTTTTATCAGACAAGACAGCATTTACAAATTGAATTAACTTACGGGTGGTCATGATGTCGCTGTCTCCTTCAGTGTTGGTAGAGCATTGTTCTTTAAAATCAGTTCGCTGCTAATTCCCAACTTCACTTCCATCTTGTCAATGAAGGGGGCAGGTTGGGGATGCAAGCTGTTTGCTTCAGAGTGTGCTCTCATTGGAGAAAATAAATTCATAGCATGCCAGTTTTACATAGCATGAGAATCTTTTTTCATTTTGGACTGTTTCTGAACAAAGAGAGAAAGCTGACCAATCATGAACAGGAACTTTGACACTCACTTTTGACATTCACATGGCCTCATCTGTGCCCAAGGGGTCATATTATACCCCCAAAACCCCAGAAAAGTGAATTTTGATGTCATGGCACCTTTAAATATGCACCATAACAGAATTTGTTTCTCACATATAACTGCTTACTCATATACATTCACAAAAATTGCTCGCCTTTTTGTTAACCTAACTGGAGATTTACGCCATTTACTCCCTGTTTATTTAAACAAAGCTATTTCATCCACTTTAAAGTGAATAAAGTCATGTTTTCTCAAGTGTCTGCTTTCATGTGAAAGTTCATCTAACTCTGGGAGAAAGCCAGGAAACAAACCCTGGTCTTTTGCAAGTAAACTGTAATGTGGTTTTTCAGACATCATCAAAGTTTTTGATCCTGCTCTCGATTTGTTGAGGAAGGTTGACTGAGCAGCTGATGGAGCCAAGAGACGACTGCTCTATTTCACACCGTTAAGACATGTTCATACTTGGGAGACTACATCATGCACCAATGTGGCTGCCAGGGGCATACATGTTCTCAGAAACACACTCACGCACACAGAGACACACTCACATGCACTGACTGGCTTCGTTGTTTTGCAGACTTTTTTGGTGCTGGTATAGTTGTTTTCTAACAGTGTAGGAATGCACATTATGTTCTGCTTCCTGATTGGCTAGGGAACTGTAGGCCAATGTCAATCAATGTCTCCGTGCTTCGTCTCTGTCCAGTACAAAATGCGTTCGGCTCGGCAATTTTACGTTTGCCAATGTTCTTTAAAACCAAACCCGCAATGTTGATGAAACGTTCTGCACTGACAAAGGCAGCTGCATATGTGCCCAAAAGAGAGAGGAAGATGCTAACTACTGCAAAAAAAGTTTAACTTTTAAACTGAACATGCCAAAGGAATGTAGAAGCTACGCAGCTGTAGGGTGCAATTACAGAAGACAGTGCTGGATAATAATTGTAAAAAATAAAGATAACTGCTTTGTGGATTTTGCTTCTTGCGGGTTCTCTTTTGAAATGCAACCCCCATGATAAACAAGGGTTCACTGAATATCATATTTTCCCCGCATTGGCATGATTCAATATGTGCTGAGTCATCTGATGGAAAAAGAGTCAGTCTTTAACAATCCCCCTTGAGAAAAAATTTCTCTGCTTTAAACCCATCCTTTTCATGGTTAATCTTAACTATACATACTAACAGTTGGTCGGGAGCAGTCACGGGTTAAGGGCTCTGCCCTCAGTTTCCCCACCTCAACCTCCTTCCAGTCTGGGTTTCCAACCAGCTGCAAATTTTTAGATTTTTTTTGCAATTTGTTTAAATTTATACACGGATCATACCACAATCAGTGACGAAGATTGTCTCCTTTCCTTGACAACTTGGTATTTGTTTGCATCGTGAGCTGCAGTTTCAAAGTCTTTGGTGGATTGGCCATTTTCGCATATACAATATTACTGTCTTTCCTCTTAAAAATAGGGCCCCTAGCACAATATAAAGTTCAATTCACACTACTTGCCCTAGGTATTGAACCTCACGTGCTGTGCAACTTTTCTCCTGAAAAAACTGCAGAATCCTATCACAGCATGCATTGCTCACAAGAGCAGGACCAGCCACTATGGCTGGTTGAGGGCTAAAGTCCTACAACATTTATAAGTCAGACTTCTACTGTCAATAAAATTAACCTGATTTAAAGAACTCACTATATGATTGGAAGCTCTGTCAGAGATGTACTTTGGATGTTCTTGTGCTTGTGTTCTTACCAAATGTATGTGATGTAGGATTGCATGATATTTGGCTCACAGCTTAAGCATATCTCTTGATGCCCAGACCTCAAGTTGTGACATCCACCACTGTCAGACAAATATTTGTATTTGCTGTCAATGGACAAGGAGGTGAAAGAGAAACGCTAGCTGCGTAGCTTGGAGGAATTTCTAAGTAACAGGAACCACGCTGGAAGATAACTTCCTGCTCGAGCTTTTACTCAGTCGAGTCCTGCGTTTCTGTCTCTTTTTCTGTCTGTCTCTTTCATCCTGCCACACCATGACAATTGAGCCATCTCTTGCCGATTTATCAAAATTACTCCAAAATGCTCATTTACACTAAAATATACAATTGCTTTTTTCAATTGTGGATATTTACTCTTCAGAGTATTTCTGCAAGGGGTTGGGTGTATACAAATGTGCACACTCTGCAAGCAAACTGCATGTGAAACAAGGGGAAATGATTGAGCGAATGTATAGAGAAAAAGATGATCATGTAGGCATTGTGGGATGATGATGATGATTAAGTTAGGTTATCCTCTTTTACTTCTCGTAGCTCAGAGGTATTTTTTTTTATTGTCTCCGCCAGGCAGAATGTACCTTAAACACCAGTGCAAGCTGAAAGTCCTTACCTAGATGTGCCAACTGCAAAAAGCAGTGGTGATATTCTGTGGTCCCTACTTCCTCCCTCCACATGAAAATTCCTTCCACAAAAATAATTAACAGAAGTGATGACAAAGGGCAACCTGCACGATTCAACAAAGCAGTAGGTGTTAAACACTTTGCACCTCTTTTTGGCAACAGTTTTTCATGTACTCAAAAAGTTTCACAGAGATCAAAGATTTCAAATAAATGAAATAAATGAATGATCAAGCCAATATACATTCCATAGAAAAAACTTTGGTTTGGCTAGTGTGCTTTGCCTTTTCGTCATATGTTTGACCAAACAGAAAACCAAGTAGAAAAATGATGGGTTAGGGTTCAATGATTTAGACGATTATAAAGAGAGCTCAGAGAGAGACTGCATTAGCTGTGAGAAGGTTTCAGGGTCAGACTTGAGAAACATGGATCCTGAGACGAGGACAATGATTCCCACCTCACAAAAATCACTGTAAAGTGAAATGAGTTATTGCTTGAATCCAACCCAAAACCATTGCAAAGAGTTAAAAATCTGTCCCTGCAGAAAGAACCCACACAAATGTTCATTTTGCAAAAAGTCTACCTACGTTTTCAAAAGTTCTGAAAACAATGGCTTGTGTGTTTTTTGTCTTCTTTCTGTCACCCTTAATACTTATTAGTGGGCGATTACCATCTATTTCTAAAAATAATCAGAAATATCCTCTTGAAATAATGGTGGCTACAGTGATTGTAACCAAACCTCACATGGTTTTATCAGCACCTCCCTACTCTGTCATCCACAGGTGTAACATTTAGCCCTTTCATGCAGGGAGTACTAATCCAACACAGTTGGCTGCTCTGTTGCACCACGCACGCACACACAATCGCGCAATGTGAAGGGATGAGGACACATTACCACACTTTTGACCTCCTCACAGTTCACCTCTTTAAGCACAATGTTCCCTGTGCAATAAATATTCACCCACATAGAAGCCTACTCTACTGGAATAAAGAAAGGAGCCATGTAAACATTCTTGATCTGAATGAATTTATCTCAAATTGAGGGGCTAAATATTCTGGTTTAGATGACCACTAAATAAAGTGATCCAATTGGTATTTACATACATCAAGAAAATGAATGTGAATTTTGAATGAAAACAGGTCTGTTGATGGCATCAGTTCCTCCATTTTACAGTACTTACCTGTATAATCTGACCACATGAGGTGAGGCATTGTTGCTCATCTGGAGGAACCCAGGTCTGACTGCACCAGTGTACGTTGTGACAAGGGACAATGGCACCCTGACTGCACCTAACAGCAGTCAGGGTCCAATTATGCTACTTGTAGATGTTGGGAAGTCCCTTCAGGGATCCCCCTCCGATGACCACCACAGACCAGCCAACAAAGCAGTCACACAATGTTGCAAGCAGCCTGGTCTTCTCAACAGCGCCTTAAGGCCCATTCACATCCGTCACATGTGCTCAGGTCGAACTTGCTGTCGTCAGTGAAGAGAACTGTGCACCAATTGTACATTTGCCAATTGAATTGGTCTTTGTGGCAGTGAGCAAAAGGCCCACCACTAGCTGTGGGGCCCATCAAGACCGTTTCTAATTGTTTGGTCAGAAACTTGCAGTTCAGTGGCCTGTTCCAGGTGAAATTGTTTGGCTCTGGTCTCTTTGCACAAAAGAGCAGACAACAATATTGCTCAGGTCTGAGCACTTAAGTTGTGAGTGTAAAATATAACAAAATAATTGTATTTAAAAAACATGCTAAAGGAGAAAACAGGATAAGAGAATACATGCAACAATCGCAATCTGCTTGAATTGTCTCTGATTGTGGGGCATCAGACATTCCAGTTTACATGAAAACAGGGTAAAAATGCCTTGTTGATTTGCATGTTAACATGCACCAAAAACAACAACCCCAGACAAAAGGCAGGTTGAAACGTACTCAGTTTACCAATGGCAATTTATGGTTAAAAAAAAAAACATGAGAAGTTATTATATCATGGCGCTCCACACAGCGCAGCGTTATGTATTTGGTTGAAAAATGCAAGCGCATGAAACCCTGGCAGCAGGACGTGACCTGACAAAGCTTTTACATGGATTCTGATTGGCTCGGAAACAGTTTCAAGACCTGAATCTCAAATGTAATCATTAGAGGTCAGCAGATTGATCCAAATATTGATATGATTGATGCTAACATTGGTGCTGATATTTATCGATACAGTGAACTTTCAATTTCTTTCATGGATGCACTGCAGCAATCTCATCAAACATGCCACCTGAGTGTCAGAGTGTCTGTGGGATTGTTGTGTCTTCCACCTGTAGCTCCTCTCCAGCCAGAGCAGTTGGAGAACAGGCACACTTTACTTTGCCCCTTCCTCCCTTGTAAATTGATGGATTGTCATTTGACCCAGTGGCATCAGACAAGCAAGCATCTAGTCAGAGAGTCAGGTAGTCAAGGCCCATATGTTAGTGTAACACACAGCAGAAAAAGAGATGGAGCAGAAGGGCAGCTGAAAGAAAGTGGAGCACTGTATGACTTTACTTTCAGGCTGCCAACAATATACCAGCAAGCTGCTTAAAATGTCAGTTATGTATAGTGGCAACACAACAAACTTACACGAGTACATGAAAAACCATGCCAAAGAAAAATACATACCCACAAAAGCATAAAGAAGTGCAACTGTGTTCATTTTGTTTTGTTGGGGGTTTTTTTTGTGTTGTTTTTGTTTCAGAAGAATTCTAAACGATGAGTGTTCTGCTACATATAGCTGATAGTTATTTCTCTCCTAATGTTTCTGAATCAAAATATTTATTTGGCAAATAAAGGTCATTTTGTTCATCTGTAAACTTAACATGTGACTTAATCTGTGATAATAATGAAAGGAAAAAAAATATTGTAACCTCTTCATAGGTCATAACAATTCTTTTCTGATTTAATAATAATCAAAAATTATTGTTTCAGTATTGCAATACTTGCTCTATTTATTTGGCATTACATCAATACCAAATGTTTACGTTTTGCACACCACTTGCAGTCACATTAAGGTGCTTACACAAGGTGATCATTCAATTAAAAATGTAATTGTTGATGCAGAAGGTGCTTTTGGTAAAGTTATATTCAATTGAATAGCACAAGCAAAGCCAGATGGCAGCACATCTTCAGTCCTGCCATTTAAAGATGTGACCAGTTTCTGTTCCTCGTTCTTCCTGTCATTCTTAATTACATCGACTGCGTTCTGTCTTTCTGGTCTCTTTCTCTCTCCTGTTCCCCTTTTTCTCTTTGTCCTTGATTTCCCTCTTCCACAGCCCATTCTATTATCTACCCTCTTTCTCCTCCTTGTCTCTCCTCTTTCCTTCTTCATCTCCCAAACTCTTTGTGACCAAGGGAGGTCAAGAGCGATACATAAAAGTGAAGAGCACATAATCCTACATATTAAAGCCTGTAAAGTCTACTAATGCCAGATCAAATAGTGAGGTATTCACAACCCGAAAGGAAAGGCCGACTGCAGCTGATCACTATCACGGGCGGGCTGAAAAGATGGCCAAGCTGCTCGCTGAGCTTTTGTCAGTAACAACAAGGTAGCACAGTGCTTTCATACAAAGCATTATGGCTGGATTGAAATGTATCAGCAAGTGGCTCTCTGTGCAGTCAACAAACGTTTACAATTTTTTCCCCAATTAGACCACTTCCAAACCCTTTTTTTATTTTTTACGTATCCATCTGCATGTAAAGAATTGTCGTTCAATTTTACTTGTCTTTTTTGATTCAGTGTACATGTTTCACTAAATCACTTCTTGCCTTTCATCATTCTTGGATTTATTCCTACAGCATGTCTTTCCCTTGAAAATGACCCCAAATAAGAGTTTGCCTTATTAGGTGAAACTGTCAAATTAGTAGGATCTCAGCAAGTTTCATATTCATCTCATCTGCCTCCTTTACGCCTGTGGACCCTCCTGAAAAAAAAGATGGCTTGCTGAAACCACGTTCACATCCAGTCATTGGTACTGGTGACTGTCTATCATGACTTCAGCGTGTACACTACTAAACAGATTGTCAGGAGTTTTCTTTGCACAGTGACATTTAACGGAACTGAACGTGTGGCTGTGTTTCTGTGGAGAGATACACATGTCTCTAAATATCAGTTTCTTTTACTAAACTTTTCATTTTTTATTTGCAAGTGAAGGTATTAGGTTTAAATGGGAGTGCAGTGGCGAAAACTAACAGCTAATAGTTTTAACAGTAGTTTACATACTCTATACCATGGTGACTTAAATTGTCGGATGGTCTTTTTCACCTTGTAATCATTCTACATATCGGACCCTGTCAAGGTGTTGCCCTCTTCATCCCCCACGTCGATTCAGACTCTGCCCTGCTTGCCAACCGCTGTGCTTGGTGAGTCATCCCTAGCGCAATCCATCCATCCATCCATCCATCCATCCATCCATCCATCCATCCATCCATCCATCCAATCCATCCAATCCATACATACATACATACATACATACATACATACATACATACATGTAGTTTTTTCCTCTTATCCTGAGTGTGGTCACAGGGGTAGCCGTCTCAGCCGAGAGGCTCAGACTTCCATTCCCGTGGATGCCTTCCCCAGCCAGGCATAAGGCATAGGGCAGATAAGGCATGCCTGGGACACCTTACCAGAGAGGAGACCAGAAAGAAAATAAAAGAGGTACCTTTGCCAACTCAAGCATGGTAGTCATATGTTAGGGTCGGAACAAAGACAGACTGATAACTTTACATAAACGCCTCCACATGAACTTGTTTCCAATCTAGAGAATGCAGACCATCCTTTTCTGGTCGAGAACCATGGCATCACCACTCACCACCCGGTGGTTATCAAGCCCTGGTAGCCTGCACCTTTTATTGTATGGATCTGAATTTGTCAACACATAAATGACCAAAGGAACTTTGCGACAGGCCTGCGTGGGTCCTCCTCCCAAAGTTTGGGAATCTATGAAAAACCAAAACATCTTTTTTTAAAAAACCGTAAAAAAATTGAATTAATGGTTGCAAAACTATTTTTGTTTTATTTATATAAATTCAAATTTTACTGAGAAATTGACAGTGTACTGATACTTTCAGAAGCACAAAACTGCATGATGAACTTTACAGTTGGCTGGACTCAGATTTAGTAGCCTGTAAGAATTACCCTTTCTCTGCCTACACTACAGTGAACTCAGTGTTTTTTGTTTTTTATATTGAAACAGTGTGTAAGTCCATGAATGTGTAATTGCAGACATCACAGGTAGTAGTACAGAAGGGGCAGGAGCTTGTGGGCCCCATAATCACACAGAGTGGCCCCAAAATCCAGGCATTAATCATTATAAGCAGCCATGACAGGAAAATCAAAGAATTGGCCCCATATAGCTCCGCTCGCTGCCTTCACTCGCCCCATTGGACCCCAGATGCTCCGACTTACCGACTGCAGACTTTTGAAAGACGAGAGAGAGAGAGAGAGAGAGAGAGAGAGAGAGAGAGAGAGAGAGGAAGCAGGATCTTGCAGCAGTTACTATGGAGCATCATTCATCTTTGTCGAGTGTACATGCACCGTTTGCGAAGCCATCATTAAATGATTATGTGTGCTGCTCTACCTGACCACATGCACGCACAGATGCACGCAGGCATGCAAGCACAGACGCATGTGCGTGCACACACGCACACACACACTGATGCCATGTAATATCTTCGCTATATGTACTGCATGTTTAGATACCCTTGTTTCCATTGGAGAACGTTAAATGCTGAATAATGAATTTTCTGTCAGTGATGTTCTTAAATGTCCTTTGTCTGTAAAATACAATCAATCTTTATCTTTAAAAAATTAAATTGAATTCAAAATAAACTTTTTTATGATCGAGACTAACCACAAGGATTCAGCAGAATGAAATCATGAGCCGAGAGATGAAAGGATCTCTCTCACTCAGTTACATTGCTGCTTGAAGTCATAGCTTATTTCATTGTTTCAACCAAATTGTTTGAATCACACACCTCAGCAAGCTTTTGACCAATTATGTTGAACTTCAAATCACAGTCTCATGCTGTAAATTGTGCATACGCTACGTAAATGTGTTTTTTTTGGCAAAATTCCAGTTGTTCCGCATTCCACCTGATCTTTACTTCTGTTATTACTCCATTTTATTGGATTTTTCAACTCAGGAATGAATTCAAAGGGCCTTTTGTTGTCAGTCTGATTGAATTGGCTCTGATTGGGGCAATCAGACTGTCTTGTTTTAAGTCACATGCTGAATTCTATGCTTTGACATCACTGCTTGTGGTTCGTGCATCCAATCAAGAACTAAACTGTAACCGTAAGTCCGCTAGTATTGATAATAGATTTGTTTGCTCAGCAAAATGAACTCATTACATGACTTCTTCTGGTTTGTTTGCTGCAACATCAGTGAAACCTTTTCTTCTTAAGAATGTTGTCACCTCCATCTGCCATTTTTTTTCTTTGACACTGTGATTTCTCTTGAAACCAAGCATGAAGTGTCAATACATAATGCATCAGGAATTGATATGACATACCGTTTACATAGATTCTGATTGGATCAGAGAAATCATCACTCGACACTGGACCACAGGGTCATGCTGTCGATCAGTGTTTCCCAACCTTTTTTTCATCCGAGGCACACCTTTTCGTTGGAAAATATCTCGAGGCATTCCACCAAAAAAAATCCTTAAAAAACGTTATAAATAAATAAATAAATGAATGAATGAATAAAGAAATAAATAATACAGACAGACAGAAATAAATAAATGATTGTGATTAGAATCCAAAAGAATGAACAGGACTAGTTTACTGCTTTAAATTAACCCATAAATATTATGAGAATAAGAGCAAAGTCACATTTTAAGACCGCCTGCAGTTCTGACAGCAGCTGAATAGTTCTCACAGTGAGTGTCATTATTCGTCTGTGTTCCTTACGTTGTTGTAAAATGCCTAATAAATGCAGGTTCTCCTGTCGAACTACGAGATGGGGGTTTCTGTCAGTCCTCAAACGCACCATGGCCATCAGAGCATCACTACTATTGATTGAACACAGCAGCTGATCCTCTCACACACACGTAGAGTAAGTGTGCACAATCAGACCGACACAACAGGAAATGTCACGATTCTCTGATTAGCCACTGACAATTAGCAAATGGCTAACTGGGCCTTACACTAATCGACTAGTGGTTTGGCGATCTTTTTTTAATGCACTCCATAATTAATATTGAACAATTTCCCATGGTACAGCTGAACATCTGTGGTTGGGAAACACTGCTGCAGACTGTGCATATGCTATTTAGATATGATTTTCGGTAAAACTCATCTTTCACCTGATCCTTAGTTCTCTTTTCATCATCATTTCATTGGATTCAATTAAGTGCAAGTGTGCTGAGAGAATTTACTACCCCCCCCCTACACACACACACAATATCTGCCTCAGTTTGAAACCTTGACTCATTTTCCACAGCTTTACTAAAAGCTTTTGACAACATCACCTTCCAACTACGATTTCTTCAATTTCATTTCATGCTTGCTGTTTCAGTTTTTTCTGGTGTCAGAGCTCCACAGCAAGTGCCCGGCATGGGGCCCAGCTAGGCAGAGCCCGAATGGACATAGGCTCACCACTATGTCACTATGTGACCAATCACCTTGCTGAGGAGGGAGCTGGTGTGGGAAGTAAAGTGTTACTGGCATGAGACAGTTTCTCTCAACTCCACTCATTGTAAGGGCTCAGGAATAGTGTCCTGCACAGGCCTAATAGCTGGGCCCGAGTCCAGCCCTGTCCCAAGGGGGTGGAGCCCCAGCCCAGATTTTAAACATTCTCAGGCCCAAACCCGCTTAAAGTCCGACTCTTTTTTTTACCCTGTCGGCTGATGATTTACCTTATTGACTGCACTGGCCTATCCTATTAAATGAGAATCTGGTGCAGCCTGGCGCAAATTTTAGATCATTGAGCTTATCTTTAATGCAGATGTGGGGGCATTTCGTGTCCTTTCAACATTAAGATCAATTTGTAAAGTGTTTGAATAATTTTTACTCACATCCTCCACCTCTCTGAAGTGGTTTATATGGATTTTGACCAGTTGCTGGATGTTGGTCCTCTTGGCGAGAGTGAACATTCCCAACTGGTTGAACTTTGGCCATAAGAAGATGGCCATTTTATGAAGTGGCTGGATTTCGAGTTTCGAAATGGGTGCAGAAATTCCACCAGGAAGGATAGGAAATCTGGGGAGAAATCGTGTACTCTTGCGCTTTCACCACAGCTCTGAAGAAGCTCCTGCATCTCTGCGTAGACTGAGTGAATTGAATCCAGTGCGAGGAAGACTGTACTGTACCTGGTCTCTGTACCTGCCATTTGTTTAACAGTTTTTGGCAGCTGACTTGCCTGGCCTGACTGCTTTATGTAGCGGACTAAAGCCGTGGCCACCAACAGGGTCTTCACTACTTCTGGAACCACTTCAGCTAGGTCCTCTGTGTTTACAGGGTCCCATGACATAGTTGTATAAACTATTCCATGTAGTTGGTAAGCTGTATATGTTATTTGTAAAAACAAAAAACTCAATTTTTTTTCAACGGGGAGGTTTGTTTTGGCAGGCCAGATTTCCTCCTCAGTGAAAAGGCTCCATGCGGTAATGATATGCGGCTCTACCTAGAGACCTAGTTGAGCTAATTTCTGATTGGCTACGACCTCCTTTGGAAACCCGATCAAACACGCCCCCCTCTCCTTCCCTCCCTATCCTGTCCTCTTGGCATAGCACTCATCACAAATCCCCATATGTTGGAGCTGCAGGCATCAGAAGAGGAAACAGATACTTTGCCAGCACGAAGACGCCTTGACATGGCTGTTGCTGAATGGCAATTTTGAATGTGTATAAATATTTTCATAACTGGCACTGACCCAGCTGTTCAGTGCAAATTAGCATTGAAACGCTATTTTTGTTTGTTCAGTTTGACTGAAAGTAAAGTTATGAGCAGCCTTCTTTACAGTTGGTAAATGCTCAATGGTAATAATAATAAATACTATCTGACACACAATTCTCTGTTTTGTACTTTATTGTGTTTTGAACTATTGTGACAACACAAACAGAAAATACTCCCATTTTCATGACCAGGAATATTGTATGGGATGGTTTTCACGACTGGACGTCATGTCTTACCCTTTTTCATGTGGCTTGGCATTTATGATGGCCTGCTGTAATGTTATCGAGCATGAACTGGCATGAGTGGGAGTTGAAAACAGCTTGCCGTGAGGTTATACTGTACCTGGATTGAATATGGGCTAATACATTTCGAGGGTTGACAGATGTTACTATAATCAACTTTCAGACACCGTGAATTTCAGGGACTTTGTGAGAATTCTGAATTTAGCAGTCTGCCAAACTGCTGAACATTTAGCTAATCTTGGTTCTGCATGTTTAAAGGTGTTCCTGTGGAAACTGGCCAAATGCCAACAGAGACAGAAAATATATGCTGTCAAGAGATACCACAAGTAAGATGGTTAACTTGCTTGCATCAACAGTGATGCTCTGAATAGTTAAGCAGTTTATGGTTTGCCTAAATACTTTTATAGTACTGGACAGGTGTTGCAGCGCATGAAACAAAACAGCAACTCCAATAAATTGCATGGCTGACCACCCTGGCATGGAACCTGCAGTTTTAAATGTCTACACGATTGTCTACACGATCCTGGTAGAGCCGAATAGTTTTCATCAAGACTAAGGCCCACTGAGAGTAAGAGGATATGAAAGGTAAATTATGATTACCTTATGCCTAATGAATAGTAAACAACATATCTTTGTATTGTATTGTATTGTTTGAACCTGGCATCGATAAATTGATAGATTTTCCATGATTCACTTTATTGGATAAAACAGAACACTCAATCACCCAAAAAAGTTCAGAAACAAAAAAATGCTTGTTTATTTTACAGGCGCTGAAAACACTTGGCCTAGCAGTTTGTTGGCTGGTGTTGGGGCTATCTTGGATGGAAAGTGAGGGTCGGAATTCCTGCTTGTGTCCACCGTAAAATCCGCCGGACATTTTCTGATGGAGGCCACTACACCGGCTTTAGAGCCCCCCTCCACTGAAACAGGACACGTGTTGGGCAACAGCTTACTCCATCGATGGCCGTTTATGTTGGGCACAGAGGTCTGCTGGGATGGGAATCTTCAGCACTTCTCCAATGTATGGTGATGGGTCCTGGAGCACCTCCTCAAAAAGCAGTTTCATGAGGCTGAACACATAGCCTGTCAAAAGAGTTTTGGTTAATGTGAATCAATAGTATATTTTGTAAATTATTTTAATCACCAAATAAACAACTTACAGTATGTGTCTTGTTCCTTCACAGTCTTCACTGTGTGTCCACCTTTCTTACTTTTGGGGAAAAGCAGTTTGTACACAGGTCTGCCTTTCAGCGTTTCTTCTTTGTGGCCGATCAGAGTTCTCGTTGAAATGCAGGGCTGCAAGATACAATCTAAAAGACAGATACACAGTAATTGAATTTGATTTGCCTCAATTACATTGAAAGAATTTGGTTAACATAACCATTCTAAAAGTGTGGAAGTATAGGCAGTATATAAAAAAGGACAATTTCACATTATAAAGTGTTAGTTATTTATGAAACCATGAAATACTGTATATGACAGATTCTTTAACATTATGTATGGATATGCACCTGCCCAGCATTTCAATGTAGGGAAAAACTACGTTCTTTGGTGGAAAGCAGAGAATTACTCTGTGGAAGGCCTCTAAAGCAGATGTCTGTTGATTTGAACTCAGCTCCTCCACACCCTTCAAAACTCTTTTGTTCAGAAGGGCCTTCTCCACTTTGTAAAGTGCCTTTAAGCCTAAGAAAACACAAATTTGCAAAAAGGGTTACCACATGATCATTCTATATTCCAGAAAACATTTTCAATGACATTGGATGAAATTGATCACTCCTTGACAGAAAAACTGAGATCCTACCAAGCTGCAACCACTCCCTTTTTTATCTGAGACTGGTTCTGGATGCAGACATTGTGAAAAGAGTTGATCATCATGTGTGTGGACATCTCGCACGTGATTCACAACCAACTGCAATTTTGCAACCTTCTCAGGACCAGATGTCGATGATGAAGCAGTCCAGTAAATGTGGTTTTGGATGCTGCCAGTTCTGGGGAGACCCATTTCTGCACCAAATGACAACCTTTTTCTTTCCCAATTTTTTCCAACTTCTTTGTCAGGCCTGGCAAGAGAGAACAAAAATCAAAGTGGCTCCAAAATTGGAGCCTTCTAAGAATTAAAGGTTGTGATTTGCAAGCTACCTTTTTCATGCACTCTTATGTCATACCTTTTTCCAGATGCCACACATCATAGAAATGCTGAATCTTCTCCTATCTCAGAAACTTCTGCACTTGTGGATGTCTGTCTGTGACTAGAAAGTCGACTTCAACATCTTTGCCTCGTAGAAGGCCAAGGCCCCTTTTGAGACCCATGTCGTTGCTCCCACCAACCTCATTACTCTAAATCATGAGAAGGAAAGACAATACATGTTTTGATACAAACACACTTGACTTTATAAGCACTCAGAAATTCCAATATCTCATCTTGGTCCCTCTTCTACTTCAAGATCACAGCAGGCTCCTAGTATGTCCTGGCATATCTCCAAAATGTGCGGTACCCAAAAGTTGCGATCCTCATTGTCCTGAAGAACTGAAATTTGAAAAAAACTAAATTATGATTGGTGCTAACTCATTATTTATAAGAATATAAATACCAAATACAATACATATAATAGAAAAACATATAACAGACATAAAGAGCATTATAGAAATAATAAACAAACAGACATGACAGATGTAAAACATTGACATAACAGAGGAATTGCAAGATTACATTTGTAAACTGCTACTTATCTTAATTCCAAATACCATCTCAAGCTGAAGATAGGAAGAACCACTAAAATTAATAGCAGCAGCCAGCTGGAGGTTTCCGATGGGGATACTGCCTGAGCTTGGTTGGCTTCTTCATTGCCTGAAGTCCTGATAATGTGGACAGTGTTGTCGCACAGCAAAGAGTGTTCCCAGATGCTGTGGCATCACGTCACACACCCAGGTCACACAGGACAGTGCTTGAAGAGTTCAAGCAGGCACTTCTCAAACATGATAAAATTCTTGTCTTCGCGGGTAGAGGCAGAAAAATCACTGGAGTAAAAAAAAAAGAGTGACATTGTTGCAGTTAATCTTTTTGTTAAACAAACTTGACGTTAAAAGGGGATGTCATGTACTCACAAGAGCTGGGACGACTCTGTTGCAGTTGTGACTGACTGAGATGGATCATATGTTGTATAATGTGGCTCTATGGTTTCTATGGACCAGTATAGGTCCGGGAGGGAGGTAAGGGGGGGCGCCAGGGGGCGGGTGATGGACGCAAAGGGGCAAGCTGTTTGCTTCAGAGTGTGCTCTCATTGGAAAAAATAAAATATGTAGCATGCCAGTTTTACATTGCATGAGAATCTGTTTTCAGATTGGACGGTTTCTGAACAAAGAGAGAAAGCTGACCAACCATGAACAGGAACTTTGACACTCACTTTTGACATTCACATGGCCTC
>JASSRZ010000002.1:1291569-1301961 GCA_032164315.1 Malacoctenus gilli
CAGGAGCGACTTCAAGTAAGAGAGCTTGTGTCTGGGCAGAGACAATTAGTTAGCGTGGGCTGTGTTTTGTTTCTTTGTAACCGTTTTTCATTTGCTTTTGTTTATTTGTTCCCCGGACCGCCGAGCCTGCAACTCAAGCTGTTGCCACTAGGAGCTGTTTTGTTTGATTCACTGAATGAACTCTACGCTACTAGTTGTGTGTTTCACGTACAGGCCGTAGTTTCTCGTTGTGCTTTCCAAAGGCCGTCCTCGAGTGTTTGGACCATACGTGTTTCTTCTCCCTCGCTCACTCTCTCTCTCTTTCTCCCCTTACTAACCGTTGGCACATGCGCATTCCTACACCCAACGCAACCGTGATTGCCGGTATACAAGCCGCGTAGCCGAGCTACCTTTCTTGTTGTGAGTGTTGGTACATGTAGGTGATTGGTGCCACCTCGTGCGCTTCAAGGGAGCACGTGAGGCAAGCAGGGCATCGCCATTGTCCTGCTTGAAGTTAGCGTGCTGCATGACGTAGCCTCCGCCATCTTGTCCTTCCCCCGTGTGACGTTGTTGCCGCCATTTTGTTTCACCTCTCCTCTCGTGGCTAACACCATTTGTGCTAACTCGGTTCCCCTCCCCACACACACACACACACGCACACACACACGCACACACCCAGGTGACACTCGACCTGTCTACCTGGTACCGCCGTGATCGATTTGTGTGATTGTATGTACCATCTGTTTAGCTGTTTTTTAGATTAGTGTTTATTGACAGTGTATGGTTTAAGGAGATATACATTCTGTAATAAACTGTTGTGTGTCTGAAAAGAGAAATCTCTGAGTTTTATTGTGTACTTCGTGTGATAACTACTGAGTCTACGGTCATTGCCCGATTTCACCTTTCAACTTTGGTGATTTATTTGGTAAATCCCCATATTTAGAGACTGTTTGTTTGTTCTGGTTATTGATCCCTGTTCACAGGGTGGTGCCCCGTAATAATTAAATTATAATTGATCATTATAATTCAGAATTTTATTGCTTTTAGCAATCGATAAATTGTCAATGACCAAACTTCCCCAACATAATTGGCGTCCCGCGTAAGTCGGTAGGACCAGCTTACACTGCCGTGTACCCAGGCACAACACTTTGGTAGCATGCACTGTTTTTATTCAGAACATCCGCTCCCGCAGTGCTCAATGGCACTTTCACACCACACTTTTAAAGAGTACGCGTTTTAGATCTGTTTTTGAGGTTTTCTGGGTAAACCACAGAGAGAGCAAAGCTGACTTTGCAAATATGCAGCAATGGTGGGATTGTGGCAAAGCACACATTAAAGTGCTCAACAATTCAATAGTGGTGCCATGATGAGTTAATCTGATCTTTGAGAAATCTGGAGGTTGAGGCGGAAGAACTGCAGTCTCTCGCAGAGTCCTCAGGAAATCAAGGGCTTTTAGACTCCCTCAAACGGAAAAAAACTGGCCATAGCCACCCTACTTGGTGTGTCAATGCAGGGGGCCCTGGTCAGGTCCAGGTTTATGTGTGCCACACAGATGGACGCCCCGTCTCGTTTCTTCTTCGGGTTGGAACAGAGAAATGGGCAGAAGATCATTCGATCCTTAGACACGGGCAGTGGCTCCAACATCTCCAAGTCATTCGAGATTAGAAAGTGTGCTGCCGGTTTCTACAGAGACCTTTATAGGTCCTGCGAGTGGTCGCAGGATTCAGAGGTGCTTGGCAGTTTTTTTGCAGGTCTCCCTCAAGTAAACCAGGGTGACAACCTGGTGCTGGAGGCGGAGCTGACCCTGGAAGAGTTGCAAAGGGCCCTGGCAACCCTGCCGAATGGCAGGGTGCCAGGTTTGGACAGGCTGCCCGTTGAGTTCTTTAAAGAATTCTGGCCCATCATGGGGCCCGACCTGCTGGCTGTGATGATGGCCAGCCTGCGGGCGGGAAAGCTCCTGCTGAGTTGCAGGAGGGCAGTTGTCACCCTCCTACCAAAGAAGGGAGACCTGCAGCAGTTGAAAAACTGGAGACCGGTGTCGCTGCTGAGCACGGACTACAAGATCCTGTCTAAAGCTCTGGCCCTGAGGCTCGGGGACGTGATGGCATCCGTGGTCCTCCTTGATCAGACTGCAAACCTGGTAGGAAAATTAGTGACATCACTTTAATTGAGGATATTCTGGCTGTTTCCAGTGAATTAGGTATAGATGCTGCTCTGATTTCCCTGGACCAAGAAAAGGCTTTTGACCGGGTTGAACATCAGTACTTATGGCAGGCTCTGCTTGGGTTTGGTTTCAGCTCAGGTTTCATAGCCAAGATACAGATACTCTCCAGTGGTATAGAAAGTGTGCTGAAAATAAATGGGGGTTGAATGCCCCCTTTGATAATGAGAGGGGGGTGAGGCAGAGTTGTTCTCTCTCTGGTAAGCTGTACTCCGTTGCCATTGAACCTCTTCTTCATCGTCTGAGATAGAAGCCTTTCGGTATTGTTTTACCTCACTGCCCCCTGCCTCTTAAGATGTCTGCCTACACTGATGACCTGATTGTGTTTTTAAACTCCCAGAGTGACCTTGATGTTTTAACTGAAGCTGTGTGTTTGTTTGGTTTGATTTCTTCTGCAGGGGTCAACTGGGGGAAGTGTGAAGCAGTGGCAGTGGGGGAGAGGCTGGAGGATCAACTCAGGCTGCCAGCAGAGCTCATGTGGAGGAAAGGTGGCCTCAGTTACTTTGGGGTCTACCTGGGGGACGAGACCATGGAAAGAAAGAACTGGAGCGGTGTGTTGGACCACATGAAAGGATGACCAAATAAAAGGAAATGGCTGCTGCCAAAAATGTCCTACAGAGGCAGAGTCCTCGTCACCAACAACCTGGTCTCATCCACCCTGTGGCATAAGCTGTCCTATGTGGATCCTCCAGCCTCTCTCCTTCAAGACATCCAGCATATTTTAGTTGATTTTATTTGGAACAGATTGGACTGGGTCCCACAGAGCATCCTCTTTCTTCCACAGGAGGAAGGAGGGCAGGGTCTAGTGCATCTGGCCAGCCGGGGGGCTGCCTTGCGACTAGCTTTTATCTACAGCCTTGACGGGGCCAAGTGACATTTTATGGAAGTCTCTGGCATGTTGCATTTTAAGGCGTTTTAAAGGTCTGAGTTCAGATTTTAGTTTGTTTCCCTGCTGAGTTTTTATAGAAGTGTTTTTAGAGTGTGGAACCTGTTTTTAAAAGACAGACTGGTTCAGCCCATCTCCCTACACTGGCTGCTGAAGGAGTCTGTCCTGCATGGAACTGTTCTGGCCAGTCCCAGCTGGGTTGGCCCCACCCTGTCCTCCCTTCTCCGGATTGTGGGGGTCTGCACTCTGGGTCGGGTGGTGGAGCTCGTGGGAGGCCTGGCTGCCGGTGTGGGGCTGAGGTCCTGCAGGATCGCCGGACGGCTGCTGGACCAATGGAGGGAGAGGCTGAGCGGACGGGCCCTGCAGTTCCTGAGGGATTTTATCGATGGGAAGGAATCACCCAACCCACCGGAACCCATCCCATCTATCCAGCTCACAACGGATTTTAAAGACTGCCAAGGCCCCCTCCTACAAGGTTCCACCTCTGTTGTTTTAAAAGAACCCTCTGGAAAGCAGTTTTGTTGTCTTATCAAGATTTTAAACAGGACAAAGTTGGATGGGTGTGCAGATACTCTGTGGAGATGACACCCTGACCTGAGGGTGTCACAGCTGTCCTGGAGGTCTTTGTACAAACTGCCAGTGACAAAGAAACATGGTGACCTCCAGTGGTGGATTCTCAGCAGAGCCGTCGCAGTGAACTCTTTGGTCTGTGTCCTGGACCCTGGAGCGGAAAACAAGTGCCCCTTCTGCCCGGAGTGAGAGACTATTTTTCACTGTTTTTATGATTGTTCTCATCTGTCTGCCCTGTTCCTGTTTTTGAGACATGTTTTTACTGCTTTTACCGAGGTTTTTCTGAGAAGGTTTTTATTTGTGCTTTTAATTACTCAGCAAAAAGAAAAGTAAAGAGCTAGTTGATAAATTTTATACTTGCACAAGCGAAAATGGCCATCTATGTCAGTCACAGGAGGATGGTGGTGGGTGGGGAATTCAGGTCCCCCATCCCCGTTTGTGTGGGCCTTATTCGGGCCTGACTGTTCCTGGATTTTATGTTCTACAAAGCCTCAGGGGACCTGGATGCTTTTAAAACAACCTGGGGTTTTAAAAATGTTCTTTGCAAGGTTGAAGGGAGTGAACTGGTTTTTAGTGATCTGCTGAGGTTGTGAGTGTTCTGTTTTGTTTGTATGGTTTTATAGAAAAAAAGAGGCCTCAAGTGCATTTTGTCACTGTCGTTTTTAATTAAAACTGACTAAATAAAGTTGGTTTAAAAAATCAAATTTCTCTCTCTCTCTCTCTCTCTCTGTGCCCCATCCAACTCCCTCTGAAGTTTGGCATCTATTTAAATCAAGTTCATAAAGGAATCCTTTTCTCTGTGCAAAATTTAGTGAGCAAAGAGAGTTACACAGTAGGCTCATTTCATTTTAAAAAACAAAACACACACACACATACACACACACAATGAACGGAGAACACTTAATGAATTAACTCAGCGGAGTTGCATTTTATTTTGAACGAACTGCTTTCACTCAGTATAAAAATAAACACTCAATGGTTTAATTGCAAACCTACTGAACCTTCTTTTGAGGAATTTTTAACCATAAAACTATTCAAGGTTTATTCAGGTTTGCCTTGCTACAACAGCCAACAGATGGCAACATACAAGGCAGATAGGGTGTCATCATTTGGTTCAATGAAAAGTATCTTACATTGTCAATGATGGTACTTACATCAAGTATGATGGCATTGGAGATGGGCTGCAGGTGCACTGCTTTAGAGCCCAGTGCTGAGCATTTTCATTGACCACGGTCAACACCCCAATTGTCAATGAGGTGAGTGCTTCTTCCTTGCCTATAAACTGCAAAAGAAGCACACGCAACTGTCATTTTGAAGGGATACTGGTGCGCATGCCACCAAAGTATTGTGAGATCAACTCTTTACATGTTTATTTTGGATGTTTTCTTTACATGAGTCCAAAATAATAGATGTTAAAGGGGGGAAAATCTCAAAATTGACCAGATGATGAAAAAATGGTGGTTTTGCCTGCCATGTTTTGCCTTAAAAAACTACTGTGCGAGCACTGATCTTTGAATTTGATTTTGTTTACTTCGCCCTGGAGCAAACAAATCACACAGTACTACCCTACAACAAGACAGTGCAACAGTTTACAAATGAGTGAAATATTTACTCACAAAATCAATGTGCCAGGGTAAGGTGTTGAAGGGAGCTCCTGGTTGACCATTGTGTTGTCGTGGACATGTACAGGAAAATTTGGGGCAGGAAGTAGAGGCAAGTCTGATCACGTTACCACTTTAAAAAAAATAGCTTTTTGTACTTTGACTTAACTAGGAAACATCAAGTTAAGCATGTTTTTAAAACCCCAAAATACGACTTGTTTAAAAATTAGTATTCATGAGAAGTTGATGAAAACTGAGTTTGGTTTGCTTATCACGTTTGATTAATTTGTATGTTAGCATTTACAGTGAAGGTGACGGGTTGCTTTCGTCTTTCAATTACACGGCTAGCCTGAAAATTTGTTCAATGAAAAAAGTTTGAGTAAATACCACTTTTAAAGATTTGTTTTATTGCATTCTTTAAACAAAATGAGTATATGAAGAGTTTATGAGACAGTCATTGAGTGTACTCATTTTTGGAAGTTTAACTTAAACTATCAAGTTTTACCGAAAGCCAGTGCTGTCCTGTTGTGATTGGCTCACAACTCAAAGCATGTATGTGCTTGTCCTTTGGCAGCTGCAGACAAAAATTGTGCCATTTTCTGATTTAAAGAAAGAAATCTAATCTAATCTAATCTATCCTCCTGGTTCCCTATTGCCTTCTGGTTTCCCTGTCACCTCCTTGTTTCTCTGGTCCCATCTGGTTCCTTAAAATCCTTGCTCTCAAGATACCCTGCTCAGCCTGCCCACCCCAGTGACTCCTCAGCACAGCTTCCGCCAGCTCTGTAGTCCTAATTCCACTCTGCTCTCCCTGGCGGATCAATTCAGTAGCCCGCAGTCCTGGTCTGGCTTATCCTGGTACTCCCTCCACCCAGTTCATTACCCGTCACAATAAATTGCGCTTACACAATCCCTGTGGTATCCTGAGTTTTCTTTGCATGTGGGTCAAGCGGTTACAGCAAGACATGACAAAACACTCAGGCCAACATGTTAACCCAGCAGAGGCTCCCCGGAAAACTGTGGTCGAGCAGGCAACCGCTTTCCATTGTCAGGCTTTTCCATGCTCCCTCTCAGAGTAGCAACAATCCACAAACCAGGTTCAGGAGCGGTTTTCGGCTGCCTTGCAGAATTTGTCCACAGCCAGTACCACCTCTCAGTCCCCTGCTGCAGCACCAACACCACCTCAGCAGGACCTCTGCCTAGAAATATCACCACCTACTCCGGAGAAGTTTGCAAGTGACGTAGATCGTTGCGGGGGATTCCTCCTCCACCATTGTCTTGTTTTCAATGGTGCCCCTCAGTTGTTCCCCAGTGATGATGCTCAGATCTCATACGTTTCTGGCTTGCTCAGTGGAAGAGCTTTAGGGTGGGCTGAGGCTCAACTCCAGAACTACCCAGACTTTGGCACATAATTCCAGGAGTTCATTTAGGAGTTTAAGATGACTTTCAGTCAGAATGCAGACTGAATTGCTATGTCTCAAGCTCTATGGAAATTAAGACAGGGCTAAGAACTTTTTCTGACTTTTCTGTTGAGTTTTGCACGATGGCTGCATCCTCGGGATGGAACTCAAGTGCCTGGAAGAGTGTTTTCTTCCAAGCTCTTTGTGACTCGGTGAAGGATGAGCTGACTCAGCTTGAAGAACTAGAGACACTAGATGGCCTCATCACCCTGCCACATGTAATGATAATCGCCTCAGGGAAAGAACCAGAGAGGTCTAATCGGAGATAACCAGCTCCACAGGGTTCCGTCCCTAAACCAGTTTCACCCTTCCCAAATACAGAACCAAGATCGTCATTCTTCCCCGAACCTGAAGCAGTGCAGGTTGAGGGGACTCGGTTAACACCCAAGGAACAGCAGAGGAGGATGCAGACGCGTCAATGTCTGTATTGTGGGGGTTCTGACCACTTTTATTGCCTCTTTCCCAGTCTGTCTGAAGGAGAAAACCCCCAAGAAGGTTCTCGGCGATATTGGGGAGCCCGTTGGACCAACCAGTTTCATATCCCCATCCCCATTTCCTCCTTCCAGCAACCCTCTGTTTCAGAAATCATTCCATTAGCCTCAGTACCCTTGTTGACTCAGGTTGTGAACAATCCCTTATCACTCAGTCCGTCGTCACCCAGTGCCACTTCAATATAATTCCTCTGAAGATCCTGCTGAAGGCCACCGGTCAGGATGGTCGACCTTTACCTCCAATTATTAATCGAACAGGACCCTGTGAACTCATAATTTCAGGAAATCATCATGAGAACATCTCCCTCTTCGTGTTCTCATCATCTCACCCCTCCATAATCCAAGGTTTTGACTGGCTGCAAACGCATGATCCACACATCAACTGGAAGGAGCGTTGCATCGAGGCCTGGTCCACCCTCTGCCTCCTCGTGTCTCAGTCTGGGGGTCCTTCAAACCCCCCTCCAGAAAATATCACCTCTGCGGAAGCCCAGGATGTGCGTAGTGTATCTCTTGAGTACATAGATTTGAGACAGATCTTCAATAGAGACATGAAATATTAATAAATAATAATATTTCCAGTCCGGAAAGAGGCTACGGAGAGATACATTAAAGAATATCTAGCTGTTGGCATCATTTGCCACTCCCCATCACCCCTTGGAGCAGATTTTTTCTTTGTTTCCAAGAAGGCTGGGTCTCTCTGGTCGTGTATTGATTACCGCAGACTAAATCAAATTCCGATCAAGAATTGTTATCCCCTGCCACTCATTTCATCTGCATTTGAACCTCTCCATGCAGCCATATTCACTAACCTTGACCTCCGCAATGCCTATCACCTTGTCCGTATTCGCCAGGGAGATGAGTGGAAGACAGCTTTTAAGACACCCCTGAGTGTCATTTCGAGTATTTGGTTATGCCTTTTGGTCTCTGCAATGCCCCCTCAGTTTTCAAAGCTCTGATCATTGATGTAATCACAGACTACCTCAACATCTTTGTGTTTGTTTATTTGGATGACATATTAATCTTCAAGACCCCCACCGAACACAAACGTCACGTCTGCCTGGTTCTGCAACGTCTGTTGGAGAACCGTCTGAACGTATAGTGTGACTTTCACAAAACATCTAATCTTTTTGGGGTACATCTTTGAGGGTGGGCAGGTTTGGACAGAGCTGTGAGATCCTGAGATCAGACAATAGCTCCAACGATTCCTGGGTTTTGCAACTTCTACAGACACTTCATGAGAAACTCAGATGTACTCACTAAACAAATGCTAAGTGTTTTTAGTTAATGAAGGTAACATTGTTCTTGGCCAGAAAAACTTATTGAATTCTGAAAATATGCAGTACTGAATATGATTGGTGATTATGTTGATATGATTTTTATCTTGGTAAATTAGAAGAGAAATGTTAATTTTCATTGAAAAATATCCAACAAAACATTCATTTTCAAATCTGTTTAACTATATTCAAATAAAGAGAAATGAATGAACTGAGTAACACAAAAAAAGGAGCATGCACAGCTAAAATGACGTTTAGGTCAAATAGCCTGTAAGGTATTTTTGTTTTCCATTCATCTTTAACTGAGCAAAAAGTCAAAAGCCAGTCTGCCCAATAGAACTTGAACTAATACCAAAAATGTCCTTTCAAACTGTCTGTTAATGCTTTCTTTCAGACAAAAGAGACAGAAGGAGGCAAGGCGAGAGAGAGAGAGAGAGATCCCAAACATGTAGAGACTCCCAATTGCCAAGTCACACTTGAATGAACTCACAACAAGCACTCTGACGCGACGAGACACGGGTGCGTTTGATCAAATTAGTGAGCCGGTGAGGAGATATGCGGTTGGATGCCCCTCTCAGCCGAGGGGAGAGGTAGTCACCAACATTTTGATCTCCCAATTAGGTACATTTAAAACAGTAAACATGTAACTAGAGAGATAATGAGCCCACCGTGTTGAGCCTTCCCGGCCCCCTTTCCCACCCCCTCCTCTGTCCACAGGCAGAATGAGTTACAGTCTAATTTGGCAGTTAAATAAATATGGAGCGCTGAAGTGTGACAGTAGAGCCTGTGTGAACAAACCAGGTCCTGTTGTTTATGTTTGGATGATCTTGCTCCTTCATTGTGTACCTAATGCTGCTTTCCAATCATTTTCAGGACGCTCTGACAGCAGGAGCAGAGTCTGCGATGTGTTGGAACTCACACAAATCCCCCAACACATCTTGCCTGAAGTTTTTTCGTGACAATTCATTGCTTCAGTTCAACATTTTTTCTCACGAGTGCCAAAATTTGGAGGCAGTTGAAGTTCATCTAACTGGAAGTCAAAAGAAGCGAGATGGTTTAACTTTTGAACATCTTCTGAACATCACTTTTCCTATCAAAGCCTATTTCTGTCAACATTTTTTGTGTTTTTTTCTCTGTATGGGAACAACACATTCTTTTTTGTCCCATTTAGCTTGGGCAAGTTGCTGAGGATTGTCTTCTAATCAGGGTTGGTATTGTTTCCAAAACTAACCAAAAACTAAAATTGAAAAAAACATCGTCATCGGCTGAAATTAACACTGACGTGTGGTCAGGTTCATGGCTGGTGAGAAGCAGTATTTGATGAGAAGTATTTAACAGGGAATGTTTAATATTTGACAGCAGCATTAAAACACAAAATGTAGGCCCCAATACACATCTTTTATAGAACTGTAACTGTATTCTCCCTCTGTATAGCATTAGAATCTCTGGGTTCTTGAGCGCCCCAGAACATTCTGCAACAAAGTCACCGAATCCATATCACTATCATCATTTCGAGAGATAGTGAGACCACATTACATGACTGTTGTATCCATTTTTAGTCTTTCTGTTGACTGTGTGCCAAACCATACCACATCATACTGTATGATTTGTTGTCTATGTTTTACTCTGTTGTTTGCTGTCTCTTGGAATTTGAATTGGTTCTTAACTGCCTTACTTGGTAAGATAATGGTTAGAAAAAGACCTAAAATCAATGTGCTAAAAATCATTTATGAAGTGCTTTTGGCAGACCTGTAGTGATGACTCACTGGAACAAATAGCAGCCACATAGCAATTTGTATTTTTTGTCCCTAAATAGGGGCAGTCCTGGTACTGGTACAAGTTACATGAGGTTAAGAGAGGAGTGTGCTGGCCCCTGGGGGGGGGGGGGGGGGGGGGGGGGGGGGGGGGGGGGG
>JASSRZ010000002.1:1310007-1326977 GCA_032164315.1 Malacoctenus gilli
ATGATGTATAGCGCCATGAGACGACTTTGTTGTATATGACGCTTTATAAATAAAATTGAATTGAATTGAATTGAATAATGCCACAGGTGCTGAGGAGTGAACCCTGTTTGGAGGTGGAGGGAATCTTGGGAGCCCTCCTCTTTTTGGCTGATGTGAGTGCTGAATATTGGTTCATGCTTCCTCTGAAACAACAGACAACATTTCATAAATTTGACGGATTAAAATATCTTGTTTCTATGCAAGGGTAAAAACGTCATTTTAATGACAGACAGACAGGCAGGCAGGCAGGCAGGCAGGCAGACAGTCTGTTCTGCAATGAAGCTTGCTGACGTGACGTAAGCGCTGCTCCGAAATGCAATGCATTGTAGGGATAGCAGCGTTATGTGGTTGTTTTGAAACTTGTCTCTTGCACACATTCTGTTAAACAAAGAAATGGTTAGGGGTTGCTGTGTGCTAAACTGCCATGTCCGTTCTCACGACTGCCATGGGTAACAGATAAACAAAGAAATAGGCTTTTATCATTTTCCAGCGTGGAAGCAAAACTGCACAAGCCCTGTCTTGGAGGTAACAAAGAGACGACGCATGGCATGGATAGCAGCTGTAAGGAGACCAAACATCACGTTTAACACAATTTTCACAAAGGTAAGTTTAAATAAAAATCCCAGTCAATGTTCTTTTGTTACAGCGAGTGTTATTCATCTGGTAGAGGAGACGCATTGGTGGTTTGTAGCTACCCAGCTGTTGTTAGCCAAGCTAACCTTAACTTAACCTACTGTATTTTCCACACCATAGGGTGCACTGTTTAACATTTAACAGTGACTCAAGTAACACTGTGCAGGCACAAGGGGGAGGCAGGAATTATCTGCTTTATCTCTCATGTTATCTATTACTATTACTATTATTATTGCAAATTAACAAATTGATCGCCGATATTGTGTCCAAGTGCATTCTGGGTAAAGCTTGTCACCAATCATACACAGTCATTTTTTTTATGTGTTTGATGGCCCGGTCTTCTGCCACGGGCAAACAATCGCCTGTCCCAAAATTTTTTTAATGAGAACTGCTGGTTAGCTTTAGAGACTGAGCTGTCTGCTTGATGGGTATCAAGGATTGTAATTAAATTCTAGGCATTATTGTCATGACCCAATACCTAGTCAAAAATGATTAAAAACTTTAGAAGAAAGCAATCTGACTCACCAAGGTAAGTGTTGACTCAGTAGGCTACTGAAAAAAAAATCAAGGTCAACCAAATATTTTGCATGCGTAATATTGTTTCCTATCCTGACAGTTTGGTAATTGTGCGTTTTAGCAATTTTACAGGATCCATCTTGCTTGCAGGATAACAGTGAATAATCAGAAGGCTGCTATTGTTCACTCAGCCTTATAAAGAAAAACTTTGTTGCTATTATCTACCGTTGTTGTTTTTTTCTTTCTTTTTTTTTTACAGTGACTACAGGTTTTGGCAAAAAAGTTTCATGCTGGTGAATGTCCTGCCTACTGTCTTCATTTTCCGCCACGCTTATGTTAGAGTGCCTGTTTCAAGCTATGCATTCACGTGAAACACAGTCGCGAGTCGCTCACGAGACTTGAATGAGGCTGTTATACTGGCATAAAACTGGCAATCATTACATCTCCAGTAGGGCCAGACTGAAAAAAAAATCATAATGGGTCTCTGGTATCGTTCAGGGGACAGAGAAAGATGTAGAGGCCGGCCTGAGTTTGCGGGCCACTGTTTTTCAGTATTTTAATCTGTTGATCCCCCCAAATGCAAATTAAACAGGGCACTCTCTTCACATACACGTCATGTGGCATTTGCTATTTGGGATCTCAGGAGATGAGGCTCTAAAAGCCTGATTGCTGGTTCAGGGATCAGCGCAGTTCTGGTTTTTGCTCTTGGGACAACAGGCCTTATTGGGTGCTCAGGGCATTTCAGTTATCTCCTTCTAAGTGATGCATCACAGAACTGGGAAAACCAAAGATAATGGAATTGGAATTAATACTTAACATACTAGTGTAAATTAATAAAAACCAAGAGTACATGCAATGAAATAGAATGATGAATACCACAGAAATTCATATGATGTGTATTAATAGGCTATATAACATGTATTGATTACATGTGTTTCCAAATGTAGAATGCTCCTTTGAATGACAAAATCGTATTTTAGGAGCTTAAATTTCAATACATAGAAGTATCAGAAAACCTGCAGAAAACATGCAGGAGTTACAAATGCTTATAAAGTCTTGCGAAATTCAGTTGATTGCTATGGCAACCAAAAGATCTGCAAAACAAATTGCTCAGTAAAAAAGAGGTAAAGATGAAAGTGATAATTACTTTAAAACAAAATTAGTGTCCTTCCAGATTATGCATGAAAAAAACTCAACGATTTGTGTCTACATGAGAGCATTAAGCAATATGTTCCCACGATAACGCTGCAATGTGCTAATTGAGGACAGCTGTCACAAAGTTAGTGTGTTTATACTGAAAGATTGTCAGACTGCCATACTTTCAAGAAGAGCATGCACAGCTCACACCAGCCTGCTGCTACTTGTTCACATTTCCCCTTATAGCAGCTATATTTTCATTAGTTGGCAGAGGGAGGATATTAAAGCTTAGGAGGTTTTAGGTATCATAGGGGCCCTGAGTCTTTTGACCTTTGCAGCGTGCATTGCTGCTGTTGTCTTTGGGTGTGAGGGAATTAAAGGCTCACTCAGGTATATCTTGTCTAATCTAATCAGTGTGAATCAGGGAGAAGAGTTCCTGAGGTGTGGGAGGCCGCAATATGAGCTGTGGGACTATATATACACCCTCTTTGGGTCTCTGAAAAGGGCATCCCTTAATCAACTAACTGCTAAGGAGAAGCGAAATAAGGTGGCGAGGAGAAGGTGAAAATCCAATTTTAAATATTCTTATGATCAGCCCCAGTCTTTGTCTATTGGCTCAATTATCGAGCTCATTAATTCTGACTGAATGCCATGAAGGCGCTCTGAGTGATCAGGCTTGGAGCAGATGAACAACTAACAAAAGTCTTCAAGCACAGATTGGATGTCTGTAAAAACACAGAAGGGGAACTTTTTCTTTTTTTCCTATAGCATGTTGTTTCAATATTGCTGCCAATCTGAAACCTTTCTCTTTGACTGTCTAAGACTGACAGTTTCAGTGAATAAAGGGCCTGAGGTGGACTCAAGCCAAAGTTTTCCATCACTCACTATTATCACCTGTTATTTCCTGTATACTTCCATTCGTTGTTTGATTCAAACCAGTAAATATGGGACACCAGCATTGTTGACAGTTTGATATGAGCACACATAGCCTCTGTTTTATGAATGAGTCTGAAGGATGAGCCATTCAGATTTCAGGGTGATGTCACAAACACACCCACCCATGTCGTGTTTGAATCACTAAAATGACAATTTCATTCAGCACAATTATCTAGTGTTTAATCAGAGAAGCACGAGCCAATGAGAGGGGAGGATTATAGACACTGGTGTGGCTAAACAGAACCTACCAGTCTGGCTGAGCTATGGCACTCTTTCACCAGTGCCTACTCGTCATTGCTTGGTATCGCTTTCCCTGGATAGAGACTTCCCATTACAGCTGGTATATTTTTTGTACCTCTTATACCACAGTTACAAGCAAGCCTTGCTTATGTTTTTGGACTGTGGAATAAATTCCACAAACATAGAAAGAACAAGCAAACCCCACACAGAAAGGCCCCACCAGTGTCTGTGGGTTGTTTTATGAAAAATCAAAGTGGTGGAAGTCCTGTTGTAGAAATACCTCACAAAAACAGCAGTATCTCTGGTGAAAGCTGAGCTGGTTTTAACTTATATTTTTCAAAACTGGAAAAAGCAACATTTTGAACAAGACAAACACTTTCAAGGAGAGTTGAGGAAAAAAAGACCATGGACTCTGGGAAACTTATTCATATATATAAAAGTAGAAACAGCAGATATTTCATATTCTTGAAGACAAAGGTCTTAAGGCAAATGTGATCAACTAACAGGGCATACTGATAACTCAGACCAAGGATCAGTACCTAGTTCAATGACCAATTATGGTCAAACAAAAAAACAAAACAGAACTGTAAAGTTGAAATACACTATAGTGAGTGGAATTGAAAAGGTCAGAAAAATATATGACTTCCTTGGAGGAAAAGCTGCCCTATTACTTTTTCTTGCTTTTTTTTTAATACTTGCATCTGCAAACGGATGAACGCTGTTGGCAGAAACACAGTTTCTGTGTGTAAAGATGTGGGTTCAACTCACACATTTGGTAGCTGCTTCCTCAGCCTGTCTTTCTAATTAGCCTGCCGCTTATCACAGGCCTGTGATTGCTTTTGTAATGATGTCGCCAGTGTATAATGAGTAAGAAGGCATTGCGCCGTGAAACATGACAGGCATTGGGTTTCTCTCTCCATAGACAGATTTGACGGGCAAAAGATGGAGGGCGGGAGAGAAAACACCAGCAGTAAAACATAACAGCAAATAAAACAGAGCGGTATTATTAGAAATGCCAGGGTACCAGAGTGCCAAAATTCACCTGCCACCAGTTGAAATGTTTTGGAAACGATGTCTCTGTTCACTGGCATCCTAACCGCTTTTCTTCTCTTCTCTTCCAAGCATTTGGCTAACTTTGTCGAGCAGCTCATATATATCAGTACAAGGAAAAAACCTTTTTCAAAGTCCAGGGATTAGGTGAAATCACACTTTTTCTTTCTCTGTCAGGAAATAATGCAAACATTCCTCTGCGCATTAATGACAAGGTATATATCCATCCAAGAGTAAGCTGCACATGGTGAACACTGAACAAAGTGTCAAGGGCACCTTTGCAGAAGCACTGTGTGAAGAACAGTGCAAATCAAAACATGTTGAGGCTCATTGTTACTGGACCCTGGAGCCCATGATGGAGCTGGGTCAAGGGGGCAGCAATCTCAGCAGACTCCCAGACTTCCCTGGCCACCATCCCCAGTTCCTATGGGGGTGACCCCGCTGTGTTCCCAGGCCAGAAAGGTGATGTGATCCCTCCTGCAGAAGGCGACCAGGAAGCATTCTAACCAAATGCCCATGCCACCTCTCTATTTGGCAGAGCAGTGGTTCTACTTTGAGCACCTCCTGGGTGGCAGAACTCCTCACCTTGTCTCGAAGGGTGTGTCCCACCACCCTGTGGAGAAAATTCATTACAGCCGTTTGTATCCTAGATCTCGTTCTTTCAATCATGATCCAGAGTTTATGACCAGAAGTGAGTTTTGGAAATCAGATCAACTAGCAAATAGAGAGCTTTGCATTTTGGCTCAGCACCTTTTTTACATTACAACGTAATGATGCATTGACCAAATTACTGGGGCCATTGCACTGATCTGCCTGTCAACCTCGCACTCGATTCCTCACTCATGAACAAGACCCTGAGATACCTTAACTCCTCCATCCGAGGCAGGAACTCACCTCCAGTCCTGAGAGAGCAGACCACTTTTTTCCAGTCGAGAACCATAACCTCTGATTTGGAGTTGCTGATTCTTTTCCCAGCCACCTTACACTCAGCTGCAAACCGCTCCAGCACAGCTCCTGATCTGAGGCCGCCAACAGAACAACATCATCCGCAAAGAGCAGAAATTATATCTTGCGACCCCCAAATCGGACTCCCTCTGGCCCCTGACTGCACTTAGAAATCCTGTCCATAAGGGCAATGAACAGGACCGGTGATGAAAGGGAAAACCTGCCTGAGGCCAACATGCCCTGGGAACATGTCCGACTTACCGATGGCAATGCGAACCAGGCTCTTCCTCCGGTAGTACAAAGACTGCACAGCCCTTAGCAGACAGCCACAGATCCCATTATCCCGGAACAAACCCCAACAGAGCCCCCATACTTCCAGAGCACCCCCCACAGATCAAATGCTTTTTCCAGATCCACAAAACACATGTGGACTGGTTGGGCAAACTCGTATGATCCCCCAAGCACCCTGTGAAGAGTGTAGAACTGGTTAAGTGTTTCGTGAGCAGGACGGAACCCACATTGTTCCTCCTGTATCCAGAGTTCATCTCCTCGCTGAATTCTCCTCTCCAGTACCCTGAAATAGACTACTCCAGGAAGGCTGAGGAGTGTGATCCACCTGTAGTTGGAGCACACCCTCCAGTCCTTCTCCTTGTGAAGGGGGATCACCACCACCCTGGTCTGCCAGTCCAGGTGCACTGTCTCCGACTGCCATGCGATGCAGCAGAGGTGTTTCAGCTAAGACAGCCCGGTGACTTCAGCCTGGGTCAAGTCAAGTCAAGTGAAGTTATTAATATAGCACAGTTTGTACACAAGGCAATTCAAAGTACTTTACATAGAAGGCTGTTAAAATCACAATCAAAAGCAGATAAAACCAAAAAATTGTAAAAAATTTTTAGTGATTCAATGTTAAGGAAAACTTGCAATTAAATGTCTTGAAAAGCATGAGTAAATAAAATTGTTTTGAGGCCTGATTTAAAAGAAGTGACAGAGTCTGCAGTCCTGAGATGATCTGGAATTTGGTTCCAAAGATGCGAAAGACTGAAATCTGCTTCACCTTGATTACTTCACCTTGTTTCGTTCTCACTCTGGGAACTGTGAGTAAGTCTTTCTGAGGATCTGAGATGTCTGGATGCTTTATAGTCAAAGAGTGAATCTGTGATGTATTTAGGTCCAAGACCAGTCAGAGCTTTGTAGACCAGAAATAGGATTTTGAAATCTATTCTCTGGCGCACAGGTAGCCAGTGCAGTGATTGAAGCACAGGTGTAATGTGCTCCACCCTCTTTGTGTTGGTGAGGACTCTTGCTGCAGCATTTTCAATGAGCTGGAGCTGTCTGACAGAATTTTTACTAAGACCAGTGAACACACCATTACAGTAATCGAGTGTACTGAAAATAAAGGCATGAATGAGTTTCTCTGAGTCCTGCTTGGTCAGAAAACCTTTGATTCTTGCAATATTTTTCAGGTGGTAGGAAGCAGGTTTGCTTACCGTCTTGATGTGATTATTAAACTTCAGGTCTGAATCCATAATTACCCCAAGGTTTCTGGCTTGATTTGTTGTCTTCAGTGCCGTAGAATCAAGCTGAGCTCTGACCTCGGCCCTTGCCTCCTTAGGGCCAAACACCATCACCTTAGTCTTCTCTGGGTTCAGTTGTAAGAAGTTGTGACACATCCACTCATTGACTCCCTTTAGGCACTTGTTTAGTGAATTCAATGGGCTGTGGTCACTTGAAGACACTGATATGTATATTTGTTTGTCATCTGCATAATTATGGTAGGAAACATGGAAGTGTTCCATAATCTGGAACAAGGGAGCATGTAGATGTTAAATAAAAGGGGTCCAAGGATGGAGCCTTGAGGGACTCCACATGTGATTTTCATATGTTCAGACTCATACTTATCAATTGACACAGTGTAGTCCGTGTCTCGCAAATACGATTTGAGCCAGTCGAGTGCAGTGTTTTCTGATTTCCAGCCAATGTTTGAGTCTATCAAGTAATAAGTTATGGTCGACTGTATCAAAAGCAGCACTAAGATCCAATAGCACTAAAACCGAAACCCTTTGTGCATCACTGCAGACATCGATGTCGTTAAGCACTTGCAGTTTCAGTGCTGTGATTTGTTCTAAATCCAGACTGAAAAACACTGAAGTTGTCATTTTGCATCATGTATGCATTAAGTTGCATAAAAACTGCATTTTCAATTATCTTACCTAAAAAAAGGCAAGTTTGATATGGGCCTATATTTGCTGATTGAAAGGGCATCCAGGTTACTTTTTTTCAATAGAAATTTGATTACTGCTGTCTTTAGGGCCTTTGGAAAAACACCTATCTGAAGAGAGCTGTTGACTATCTGCAATACATCTGGTGTCACACAGTTAAGACATTTTTAAAGAAAGTGGCAGGCAGAATGTCAATACTGCATGTAGTGGCTCTATGATGTTTCAAGATGTCCGTTAAATCTGTAGAATCTAGAAGATGAAACTGTGCCAGATTTGCCAGGTTGCTTTCATCAGGGGGCACCGGTGTTAAAGTCATACTGCCAGTGGGGGACTGGCTCAGTGTCTGTCTAATATGTTCGATTTTTTGAGTGAAGAAGGATGCAAAGTCGTTGCATGCCTTCCCAGATGACAGTTCAGGAGAAAGTGATAGTGGAGGGTTTGTCAGTCCGTCTACAATATTCAACAAGATTCGTGCATTATTACTGTATTTGTAGATGGTCTCGGAAAAAAAGGACTGCCTGGCTCTTTTTAGTTCAGTTATACTTGCAAACATTTTCTTTGAGAATATCGTAATGGATTTTGAGTTTACTTTTCCTCCTCCTGCTTTCCGCCTGTCTGCATTTTTTTTTCCCCCGAGATTTAACCAGAGGCACATTTCAGCATTGAGGTATCCTCCTTCCACGGACAACCTTAGCCTTGATTGGCTAAGAGCTGCCGCATTGTTACTTGCATTCAACCAAGTTTCACAAAGGCACAGAAAATCAAGTTTTTTCTCAATAAGATCATTGATTAAAAGTGACTTTCCTGATAGAGACCGAACGTTTAGTAGACCAAGATGTAATGTACAGTTGACATTCTTGGAGTCATGCTGTGGCTGACGGACTGTTATCAAGTTTGACAGAGTGGTTGTCTGTTTGTTCTTGCTGACATACTTTGGACCATGCCACCGGCTGTTTATGATAACCGGTATGTTGAAGGCAGCATGGGGCCTGTCTCAGCACCGAGACATCTCTGAGAGTCGGTGATCTTTGTTGTTTAGGATGTCACCTAACAGACTGGGTTTCAGCGCTCTTGCTTGGGTGGACACGGTGTAGGTGGTTGCAGATGGCTGGGCTCTTGGCTGTGACAGGGACAACCTTTTCACGCCCTGTGTGATCTGGAGCAAAGTGTCATTAGATTGGGGAGACAGAACAGCCTCCTCACTTGCACTGATATCCTTGGTGCTTATCGCAGTTCTCCTGTTCCACTGAGATATTCCAATGACATGACAAAGGTTGGCAGCAAGCAGTCTGGATCCAGTGGTGTTTTGATTGACCCCATCTGATTTGAAGCACTCTTTACAGTTCCAAAAGATGTTGAAGTTGTCGATGAAGCTGATCCCCCTGGAAGCACAGGCTGAAGTCAGCCATGAGTTCAGGGCCAAGAGGCGAGAGAAGCTTTCAGCTCCCTTACCCAGAGTTAGAATCTGCCCTGAGATGAAAACTCTGTGTGATTTGCAACCACTCAGTTCATCCAGTAGCAGGGAAAAAGGTTCAGTCAGAGCCACATAACCAGTCTTTTTCCGCAAAACATCGAAGGAGCCCGCATGAATGAATAACAATGTTCATGTTATTCGGGTGTGTTGACAAGATTGAAGGCATCATAAATGTTATTTCACTCACCAATGCATCAGACATTGTCAGGTTTTCAATTTTTCCCATTCTGATTTGCCTGCCTACCAATCAGTAGAGTGCCCAGCTCCTTTCTCCTTGTCCTGGGGTCTGTAGGACTTCTGGTTCCTCCCCTGATTTTTGGTTTGGGGGTTCTGGTACCATTCCTGCCGCTGAACCTGTTGCTACAGCGTGGGGTATGAGTAGCCCCCCTGGGTTCAATGTGGTGCATGTCTCCACAGTGATCGTTCAGAGCCAGGAGGTCATACCTGTTCTGTAGAGAAATTTCAGCTGGAGGGGTGAGCTGAGGGGGTCTCCTGCTTGTTTCCCTGTTGGTTTTGCCCTTTCCTTGTACAACATCAGACCAGGTCCGATGGTCTGGTCTGATGTGTTGTTTGTCCATATGCTGTTGCCATACTCGGCATTCTAAGAAGGGAAACCAGCCACACAGGTAACAGAATGATATTGGTTTTCACATCACAATCTCTGAACTATCACAGAAACAGTTGCTAGTTTGGTTGCTCATCGCTTTTCACACAGAAAGAACCTCACCTTTTCTGGTTTTACCTACAGTGATGGACCAGGCAAAAAGAATGACAATTAATTTCTGCCTGGCTGTTTCCTCTGTTTTGTATGGTTTGACCAAATACCCTTTTTTGTTCTAGTTTTCTTATTTGTCAGACATTGACTCTGACTGGCACCCCATCTTGTAAAACAGGTCAAACCCGCTACAAGCATCAGCTGTCAGCATGACTGAAGATATATAACAGACATTTTCCTAAGATGATTGTAGAAAAAAGAGAAAAGAAGGCTAACTAACAGAATCTGTCCTCATCAATGATTCAGATTGCATGGAGGTGCTCAACTTTCAGCATGTGAATAATTCTGTGTTTTTCACTACAAGTGTGTGTCTTGTGTCCCCATATGAGGGACATGTCCTTGGAGTTGAAACACTGAGCCACACTGACTAAGGAAGCTTACTTGCTCCTTTTATGGTCTTCCTTCAAAAGTACACTCCCGACGAAGTAGGGGGAACAAAATCACAGTCATTCTGACCACAGCCTGTTTGCTCCTGTCTGACAAAAGTAGTGCCCCACAGCAGTCATAATTGGATATCAGAGGTGTGCTCACATGTCAATGCTGTAGTCACCAGATAACTACTGCTATCGGACCACAAAATCTTGTTGACATGATTTCTTAAATTATTTGATAATTCCAAAAATAGAATGACGTTCAGATTCTCGGCAGGGTCTCTTTTTCCTAGAGAGGGGAGACACACGCAAAGTTGTTAATGTCAACATGAGTGAGGAAGCATGAACTCACACACACACACACGTGCGCGCACGCTCATCTCCGAAAACTGGAGACGTGTCTGTTCTTTAATATCCTGAGTAAGCGCACAGCTCAAAAAACCCACCTTTAAAACATTTGTTAAGCTTTGTTCTCTACTCAATAATAGGCAAAAAGCTTTTTTAAAGAATTCTACTGAGATGACAATTTCCCCCACACAATGTGTAACACAAAAAAATAAACAAACAATACTCCTGTTCGACTTCATATCCACAAAATAATCATTCATGACCTTTTTATGGCCACTGAAGCCCAGGTTTGAAGACCTCGAAGAGTGTCCTTTGGTATCAGGCTTTGTGAGGTTCCCACCTGAGGTGCAGAGACCAAATGAATCTTAAACCTTCTTCATTTCGTCAAAAATAGTAGAATGAAAAACTAATGGGCCTCCAAGTTCTGATCATCACACACAACACACACACACACACACACACACACACACACACACACACACACACACGTGTGCGGCAACTGAAAGTACTTGCAAGTGATCACTGTCACTAGATAGAGCAATTGGACAATTAGGACAGCATTACAACCACACATTATGAGATAACTTTTTTAGTCCAATGATTGTGCAGGCTTTTACTTACCATGACATTGCGCTGTCCACACAGAATTCAGTTTGTTCACTGTGTCAATAACCATACTGTGCATACACATATTTTTTTGCACTTTGGACAAATGCGGCTCTCTCATTGGTCTTGCCTTTGTCGTCAAAGTGAGTTAGCCACTTTTTACCTTCTTTCTGATTCACCTGTTTTTCACCATCTTATCACTTTATTTGAGGTTAGTTACCAATGCAAACTTCATGCACCAATGGTGCCCACGCGATAAATTTCCGAGGATACAATAAAGCACAGAAAAAAAGGAGGCAAACAAAAAAATAAAAGCGATTGTATTATAAAATAAAACTGGTGAGGATCCAGCTGACGAAATTCTCTAAGCACCATTATTGCAGCTTCTCCAGTAAAGGCGAAGCTTGTTGTTACCTCCTCAAAGTGTATTTTGTGATCAAGTGAAGATGCTTGATAACTTGTTCTTAGAGGCAACCATGCTAAATGAATAGTGGACAGTCGTCTGTGTGAGCCTCTGGCAGACATGGGTCCTCAGTGGCCTCATTGGCAGATCAGAACCTAGCTGTATTGGTACTCATATCAAATATGTGCTTGTTTCAAACAAACATAGATTGGTTCACTAAGGGTCTTTCTGACTACTTCAGGTTATGTAAATAAAAAAAAATCTTCATGGGACACCTAATATGGGGTCTGTTCCACAAAATGTTCTTGGAAAAGTCAAACATACGTCTCCAGAGCTATTGCTTTAGCAAGTATGCAGTAGCATCATCAAAAACAACCAATATGCATTGTCCCCATTCATTAGAAGGTTTTGATACATAGTGAACCATTTGTTACCCTCACAACATGCAGTCAATGAATGACTGAACATACCTCTGCACCTCAGATGACAAGCCTCACTACTGAAGGCTCAACTTGGGAGGGTAGAACTCAAGATCCTGAGCAGCTCAAGTGTAATCATGATCCTTATAATATGACATGTCATCTGCAGGAAGGGGACGGGCCCAACTCCCCACGAGTATGAGACTGATATGCCCCCAGAAAAATACATCAGTACATACGTACATCAATATTTCTTGGTGCCTTAATATGAAAATATGTTACTTATTGTTAGTGTTAATTTGGAACAAACACAATAACCTTTCTTTTCCTGGACATTTTAAATATGTCACTGTACATGTTTCACATTCTGTATTATAACATCACAAAAGATTTTATTATTATGAACATTATTTGTACAAAAACCAACATTGTTCCTTATTGTCTTATCATGGTTTTTTTTTCCATGTCACAGTATCAAACCTCACAAAACTAATTACATGCACCAAGACATCTGAAAATGAAAAGTTATTATGGATCACTTACAATTTCAACCAAAAATAAAAAACTTTACCCAACATAAACTTTTAAATCTCAATGTAACAGTATACTTCAAATGGTGAAATCCACATAAATAACAAAAATGGTGTGTGTGTGTGTGTGTGTGTGTGTGTGTGTGTGTGTGTGTGTGTTCGGAAGTGTAGCTGCTTTTTTTTACTAGTGAGTTGACTGACACTCCATCACATCAACAACGAGGTATATGCTGGACTGTATCCACTTAAGTCACTGTTTCTGTTCATTGGCTGTTTGGTGAGCTACTTGGAAAGGGGCTCCGATGCTACAAGTCAGAAAATTCACTCAATATCAAGTGTCTTATTGACACCTGTTTGTTGGCAGAATGTTTGATCACAACCATTAGAGTGTTTCTGGTGTAACTCAGGGGGATTGGTCAAGTGGTGTGAGCACTGATGGGGGAGGTGTGTGTTTGTGTGTGTGTGTGTGTGTGTGTCTGTGTGTGTCTGTGTCTGTGTGTGTGTGTATCTGTCTGTGTCTGTGTGTGTCCGTGTGTCTGTGTCTGTGTGTGTTTCCTGACTAAACAGGAGAGAAAGGGCGCAAACATTGTTAATTGTTAATTAGTTTATAGAGGCCATGCAAGGAGAGGTAGCGAGATAACAAAGGAAGTTGGGGTGGGAAAGGGGGGGGGGGGTGTTTTGGTAATTAGACCTAATGTTCTGTTGAGTTAAGGAAAAATAGAAGGATGTTTCTTACAGGTATGCAGTCCTCCATACACATACAAAGCTCTGTGTCTGCTAAATGCTCCCATGAATCTTAACTCCTCCAGCCACTGTCTCTTCTTTTTTTCACTGACAAGTGAATTTTTCCTCACATTGTATCCTATCCAATTACCCAACTGTTAGATGGCCTGATTGATACATGGAGCAGGTGTGTGTGTGTGTGTGTGTGTGTGTGCGTGCGTGCATGCATGCTTGCCAGCGTGCGTTTGTGTGTGTCTGCAACATGTCAGAGGAGGCTAATTACCAAATCTCCAGATGAATGTCACTGTGCGACACCATCAGGGCAAAGTATAGCATCAGCCACATCAGCAGCAAGTGTAACTCGGATAGATCAAGGTGGTGGCAGACCTCGTTAACCTACACTCGCGCGCGTGTGTGTGTGAAGCGATGAGCCGAGACTTCACACATGTAATTGGAGACCAGGCCACTTACACACTGCCTGGGACTTGAGTCGCGCACAGGTGTGACTTTCATAAGAAGTTCTTGTGTTGCGCGAGGCCACATAACAACAAGCAGGTGTGCTATTGGCGATTGGTGTTGGAGAGGAGTGCTGTTCGAACTTAAATGAACTCTGCCTCCAATCACAAGACTTTCTTAAGAGCCATATGTCAGAAATCTCAAGATGAATTCCTCCAAAAATAATGAAATAAAGAACAAGTAGAAGCTGTTTTTTTCATGCTTTCAAATGGTGACAGGGAGCAAGACTGATGTGGAAAATGTTTAAAAAAAAAAAATTAATTAAATGATTTAAATAATATCATTTTTCCAGTATTTTTCTTTCATTTTTATTCAGTTTTTTTTAAGTTGTCTAAACAATCATTTCTAAAGATAGCTGTTGTTTTTGCAAATGCATCCTTCTATTTCGAATGACAAAGAACTTCAGTTTCAAAACAAGCCGATGCAAAGAAAATCGTAATTGACATGAATTTCTGGTAGCCAACACAGGGATCCCTGATGAACATCAAGTACTAGAGGTTCACTTCTGTCTCTGACTGATGGAAGCAAGCTTGCAGGCACCCAGTAGAGAAAATAGCTTTGATTTGTGTGCGCAGTGCAGACGGGGTGGATTTGCCGAAGGGAGTAGCAGGAGTTTTCCCGGTGGGCCAGTCAGTGGCTGACTTTTTTCAAAAAAAAAAAAATTGGATGTAAAGATGCACAAGAGGCCCAGTGGCCTGAGGATAGGCCTAATAGTCCTGCCCGTGCATTTTCCCAGCCCCCCTTGTCCATTCACCTTCAACAATGAGCTAATGACATATCATTAGCAATCTGTAAGAGAGAAGAGAAAGCAAAAATGGAGAAAAAATAAAAAGGCGGTGCAAAAAAACTGAGGGAAATTTAAAAAAAGCTCCCACAACTGATGCCGCTAAGAGCAGGAGTCAGCGGGGGCAAGCAGAGGTGGTGTAGCCTCCGGTGAGCAGGTAAGTAAGCTTGCAAACATGTTGTAGATGAACACAAATTCACTAAATGTTCAGAAACATTGTCTATGAACTTTACTTGACATAATAGATAGCGTGTGGTGTAAATCCGGTTCTAAGTGTTGGAAAATGATAAACTATCCTGATTAATTAACCACTATTTTATGGTGGTGTGGTTTGAGCATGCAGATCTGCTTTCTCACAATTTTTATAATACAAATCAGGTAACCAGAGTGTTTTAAGTATCAATACACTTTCTTCAGGCCCACTGTCCAAATTCTTCAAATAAACTTCAGCTATTTTTTCATTCAGTGTTTATTGTTTATTGTCTTTGCTTTTTCTTTTTGTGAACACTTATTTATGGTAATTTTCAGATTAAAATACATCAAATGAGAGACAAGGAGACAATGACCCATTTCACATTATATAGTTAAAATTGATTTAACACTGACAACTAGCTACTGTTACAATGAAACATCTGCACAAATATTAGGGGTGTTCAAACTTGTTTCATACAATTTCTCTACATTTCACTTCCAATGTTGTGCCCAATATGTCATCCCTCTCACCACAGATCCCTGAGCCCATCTCTTAATTATTTCGCCTGTCCCAACCCAGAGAAATACACTCTTTTCTTGGCTATTTATTATGGCTATTTACTATACATTTATTTTAGCCAACACTCAATAACTTGAATGGATTCGAATAACATTTTTTTCTGTCTTTCACAGGGAGCTCTATTTGTATTTGTTTCAGTTTTTGTATACATGTACACTCTTAAATTTCAAATCTTTTCTCCAGTATCCTTAAGAGCAAGTGAGCAACATTCTGTGTAATCATCCTTTATTTTATTTTGTGCTCCAGAATATAAAGGGATATTATTCAATATAGTAGTTTTATTAAGGGCCTGTGTTTACTGTACATCAACAGACCAAGATGAAAGAGTATCTATGCACAGACTGTAGTGGGCCAGTCTGGACCAGATTCAGATTCAGATTCAGATTCAGATTTATTTTTTACCATTGTGTAATACACATAGGAATTTGTTTTGGCAACAACAAGTGTGCATTCGACCAGTCAGGCCATTTTCCACATGTATCATGCAAAGACACCCAAAAACACCATTCAAGAATAAATAATAATATATTATATTGGCAGGTAAAGTGCAATAGTGTTCAGTCCAGTTGTGCAACACAAAAGTCCATTTTTCTGGTATCCCGAGGGGACCAGGGAAAAAGGGAAACCAGCGTCTGTGAGCAGCCTGGCGGCTGAGGGGAAAAAACTGTGTTTGTATCGCTCTGTCTTGGCCCCCAGATGCCGCATCCTTCTCCCAGAGGGGAGCAGGGTGAGGAGGCCGTAGCCAGGATGGGAGGGGTCGGCCATGATCTTTCGTGCCCTCTTCAGCGCCCTGGAGTCATGCAGGGACTTGAGGGAGGGCAGGGGACAGCCAATCACCCTCTCTGCAGAGCGTATCACCCGCTGCAGCCTGATGAGATCCTTTGCAGCTGCAGCGGGGAACCAGGTGATGATGGAGTGAGTGAGGATGGACTCTATGATGGCCGTGTAGAACTGGGTCATCATGGCCCTCAACAGTCTGTATTTCCGCAGCTGCCGAAGGAAGTACATCCTCTGCTGAGCCTTTCCCCGGAGGATATTAATGTTTTGTTCCCACTTCAGGTCCCTGGAGATGGTCAACCCCAGGAACTTGCAGGATTCCACAGAGCTCACCTGGATGCCTTCCAGCACAATAGGGAGGGCCGGGGGTGGGTCCCTCCTAAAGTCCACCACCATCTCCACTGTCTTCAGGGCATTTAGCTCCAGGTTGTTGACATTACACCAAACCCGCAGCCGCATGATCTCCCTCCTGTAGGCCGACTCATCCCCCTTGGAGATGAGGCCTACCAAGGTGCTGTCATCCGCAAACTTAGGAAGCTTGACGGACAGGTGGAGAGAAACACAGCTGTTGGTGTAAAGGGAGAACAGTAGTGGGGACAGGACACAGCCCTGTGGGGAACCAGTGCTGGTGGACCTAGAGCTGGAAATGATCTTTCCCAGCTTCACCCGCTGGGACCTGTTAGGGTGCGTTCCAATTCCCCCCTTAACCCTCAAGCTTAACCCTCAATCTCAAAAATGCGCGCTCCCGCGACGACCA
>JASSRZ010000002.1:1327077-1357149 GCA_032164315.1 Malacoctenus gilli
ACACACACACACACACACACACACACAAACACACACACACACACACACACACACACACACACACACACACACACACATACACACACACACACAGTCCAAGTCATAAACCTGTGAATTTCATAAACGCTCCAATCGGGGAGAATTTGGCCAGGGCTGTGCACTTTCTCGTTAACAGTAAATAGCGTCACTGGGTCCTGGAGGTGAAATTACACTATATCATGGCTGAGAGCTCATTAAAAATGGATATGAGTGGTTGACTAACAGTAGCTCCCAGGCTGGAAAGTGTCAACGGGCTCACCGCTTTGCTTCCATGTTGTAAAAAATTCAAGCTGATGTGACACAGCGGGCACGTTGGTGCCAGGCGTGCTTGGTGATTTATGCCTCTCATTTCCAGAAGGGGACATTTTAAGTGAAAGCATAGGGAATTTGCCAATTTTAGAGCGAGACGCTGAAAAGGAAAAGTACAACAGTTGTGTACTTGGAGAGACACTCTGCATTCTTGGGAGGAAAAGCGAAGGCACATGAATGCAGCATCTGTCAAGAACATGCTTAGAAATTACCTGCTGTCATTCTGAGTATAAACCAAGGCCATCAGCCAGACAAATAAAGCAGCAAATACAAGAGAGGACTTATGCTAACTCTTGGTGGATAGGCTCTGACTTGACATACAAAGCAATAAAGGACGTGGAACTGGAGGAAGCTTCGGCTTGCCAGGGTTGCTAGTGGAACCCATCAAACTATTCCCCCAGCATCTGCAATAATAGATCACAAACAGAGAAAGGAAAAACAGGTTCTACCTCCAACATTTTCAGCAAGTTCGCAAGGTCACAGACAGGAACTGAGCAGTTTTGGCAGCGTGTCTTTGGGTATCGATGTTGGGATTTGTCACTCTCAGCTACATTGTTGATGGTTCAAGATTGGAAGGTTACAGCCAAAGTGTTTCCTCTCTTGAGTGATTAAAGAAGCATTGAAAGGTTGTGTCCAACCATTCTGGCATTTCTTTTCTTCTTTGCTTTCTGCTTCTTTAGAGTGATTTCCATGAGAAAAAAAACATTTTGAGACAGGGGTGTAAAACTCATTTTAGTTGAGGTACCAGATGCAACATCGAATTTCAATTGGGCCACAACAGTTCAACTATGACACCAGAAAAAACACAATTGATTTTTTAGTGCAAAAATGAATTAATCCATTCAGCAAATATTGCATTTTTTCCACGAACAACTCTTTAAGAAAAATCCACCGTCAATTTGACTGTCAATGCATCTACTCATATTACTTGATGTGCTGTGTCATGTGATGTTTGCTTTTACTGCCATCTGGAAGTAAACAGCAGTTTAGTTCAGGTTCTCAGTGTCATGTTCTGTCTGCTAATGAAATACACATTAAGAACATATGCTGGATGAAAAGAAAATTGAAAAGGCACTTTTCAAGGTCATCCTGCAGGCTGGATTGTACCCTCTGCCCTGTTTGATACTCCTGTGCTCAAAACAAAGAAGAAAAAGCTTCCAACTACATACATTAATCTCTCCTAATAGCTTTCACTAAGTCTGTGTACACTCTCATAGGTGAAGCCTGTATACATATTCAAACAAAAAACAATCACTCATTCAGAAACAGTAAACTTAAACTGAGTCACTCTTTAAACTAACTCTAAGAAAGGTTCTGAATCCCTGTCAAAATATATCCGGAAAAAGTGACCGATTTGTAGAAAACAGAAAACAAAAAAAAAGTATGATACAAGTGAACATTTCACTGCTTGCTTGTGAGCTGATAAAAAAGTGTTCAGCTGTTAGTGCTACTCGGAGCAAACAACCTTTTTACAATAATGAAATTAACCATATTCACAGGTCACGTCACCCTTCCTCTTGGACTACCATTTCAAAGATTCAACCTTTGAACTACAGCTTTCTGCTGAGGGATCAAAGGGCACACTCTTGTCTCCCTGAAACAAAACAGACCACACTCATCTCTGAAAGTAGTGGAGAATGAAATCATAATAAAAGGCCATATGATGCCATTGGCTAATTTTCAGAACTGAACATTTCCAATGGCTGGATCAGCATGATTCACTCTGGCCCTGGTGTGGTTTGGCCCTTTACCACGACAAATTGGGTCGATGAACCAAAACATTTGGTCAGCTCCCTACTTTTTTCGCTGTTGAAATGTCATCCTCCACTTAAACCAGTCAAAACGAAGCCATGCAATCACTTCACTGGACAACAACTATCCAGCAGTAGCAGGCATGTAATCTTCTGAGACTCTTAACTTACATTTCATCTTGTGTGACGAAGAGCAGTGACTTTATGTAGCTTTAGCTGTGTCTCCAAACATGTCAACATACAGCTTTCCATAACTGAAACTGTGACTGTGGGAAAGACGTGGCAGTAAGTTTTAAACATGTTTTGACAAAACCAAACAAAAAAACATACATCCACACAAACATCCACACATAAGGGCCCCAAGTACTTCATTTAACCTGACAGAAGCACCAACACACATTCAGTTGCCTTCGACTGACTTAAACACACTGCTGATGTCAGCAAGGCATATTATTTTATTGATTCATTATCTGTTGCATTTGTGTGTCTGATTGGTGACATTTGAACACTTTCAATAACAGAAGTGCGTGACCCCATTTGCCGAGCATGACTGAAGTGGTTGAAGTGGATATCTGTATGTTCTGTATGTTTCTCCAGCTGAGTGTTTTTTATGCTGGGATCAGACGGAGAGTGTCTAATAATTTCAGCTGTAGAAGAGAGGGGACTTTTTCCACACCAAACAAGATCCATTACACTTGTTCTGTTTTCTTCTAATGTACAATTTCTGCCTCAACAGGTGTCAGTTGTGTGGCAACATTTCACATAACAAAGAGGATCACAACAATCTGAACCCAATGAGTGGTGATAACAAATGATTCAATTTAACCTACCAAATTGAACATTTGTTCTTGATCCATCATCCTTCCATGCAGCTAACTTTTCAAACATATTGAAACAAAAAAGTTGAAATGATAAGGAGTTGAAACTTTTACGAGCAATCAATGAAAAACTCATGCTCAAATTTTCTTTTTGCATTAGCTGCTGTGAGCATCTCTATGACTGTTTGAACCCTTTGAACTTACTTTCACACCATCCACTCATACTGTGTTTGCTGGGTGACAGTTAGCAAAGAGTCAAGGTTGGAGACTTTATCTGAAACTCGTCTCTTCTCTTTCATCAAAACTATTTCTGTCACTTTAACAACAAAGCACAACACTAGAAAACATTTTCCAGGAAACACCACAGCGTGCATCTTTATCCACATGCGTGACTGATGTCGACATCTAGAAACCTTCTTATTTTTAGCATCCGTATCAATATGAACATCTTTCCTCTGATTGTGTTTAAATGACACGTCAAGTAAAAGTCATTCACGTCACTTTTTTTCTGATCTAAAAAGGAATCAATGGATTGCTTCTTTTGACATTTGCTCCCTCCCAACTTGGCCAAGTCAACTAATAACCTGCACTTTGTGTGCAGTGTCTGTCGCTGCCCGTTTTGATTTCCTATTGTGTATTGTTTACTTTTTGATGACTTTCTAATTTAATCTCCTAAGAGTCTCTCCAAGATAAATCCTCAACACACTGAAATGGCATGCAACTGGATCATGAATAAAACCTTTTTTATGCTAATGTGGTGATTTGTTAACATGCAGCAGATGCATGTAATGACCATGGTTAGGTTGTCAAACTCATTGTAGCAGCCAAATACAACCAAATTGATATGAAGCAGACTAAAAATGTTTCATTAACACAAAAAAATATTTAACGAGTACAATTTGCCAATTGTAGAGACAATTTCAAAATGCTCCATGCAAAAAAGCACGGCTGCTGTACACATACACTCATAAATTTGTGGTACTTTAACGCTCACAATAAGGTCACAAGCATGGACTAAAGTCTTAAATGACGATGGTGTTATCACCTGTTGATCACTTCACAATAATATTATTGTCCCATACTTTGACTCAACATCCCCAGGGTAGGGGGTGCGACCTATTCTCGGGAGCGACTTATATGTGAATTCAATTCAATTGGTTTGAGCTAGCTTGCTGGTTTGTAAACTCATTAGCATGCTCATTGTGTTTATGTTTGTTTCTGAAATAAGTGTTACTTGTTGTAATGTGTTGTGTTAATATACCAGACACGATAGCGGTTCGGTGTCTATTCTGTTTGGTGTTGCTGAATGTGCTACATAAGCATAAAATTTACCTATTCAGTTTGTTTTTCTCTATTTTTTTTTTTTCAAATTGCCTTTCAAGATGAAATGTCTGTTCTTGGTCTCAAATTTTTCTCAAATAAATTTCCCCCCAAAATGCAACTTACACTCTGGAGCAACATATTGTCCGGAAAATACGGTAGTCGGTTGAACCCCCTTTTTTTCCAAGTTAAATCTGCTTTTACATTCATTCGGGTGATTCCTCTACATGAAAAAAGAGATGAATGCGTTGCACATTCACTTGAACAATTGTTGATGTTATTGCAGCAGCACCAAGGGCTTAAAAAACAAACTCCTGTTGGCACCTTTTGTCACATGTTGCATCTCACTGATCTCAGCTCTGCAAGATGCCCCCAACAATGTCTGCGGGGAAACTGCACAGGTGGTTCTTCTCAAAAGTACACACACACACACACACACACACACACACACACACACACACACACACACACACACACACACACACACACACACATCGCTAACTGGATTGGAGAATAGAAAGGAATAAATCAGAGACAAGACAGATGTTCTAACTCTTGGCAATAAGCCTGCCCTCATTAATCACATCTTATCAGCCCCAATCTGAAAGAAAAGAAGCAGAACATGGAGTGAAATTGGAAGAAGGACGAAAGACGACAGGAATGCATTGTGGAGGTGATAGGAGTGTTTCTCGTCTGCTCGCTGTGTGACTCAGAAGCTCAGTGCAGTCTCTGACCTCCTGCCACCCCTGTGAATTGCATAAAGGAGCAGAAGCAGCTCAAGGGCATGGTGTTAAATAATGCCGAGGCACACAGAGTGCATTAAGATTTAGCATAAATAAGGAGCGTCAGAGCCTTGCATGACCTCTGTGCTGCCAACTCATTAACCCCGTCAGAGAGGGAGACGCACAATTCCAAAGGGACATGTCAACAGGAAAATAGATGCCCACGTGAGGTGAAAAAAAGGCATGGCTCGAAGAGGAGACCTTGAAATTCGTGTCACATTTTAAAAATTTGGACAAGTGAGAGCGAGGATTATGATGCAACACATGAATTCGTACATCTGTTTTCCTTGTACTCAGATAAACAGAGGAGATGACATTGACTTTTGAAAACTTTTTTCTGCAGTGAAAAAAACAACCAGTACTCTGCCTCTGAATGATTGAAAACCGCATGTACACTAATCTTTTTAATTTGGAACCGTCAACAGTGGCAAGCAAACTGCATGATTTAAGCTCCGAGGTTCCTGATATATTTCAAGCACTGAACCTATTTAATATGCTGATGACTGGCCATGGCCTTGATGTGAGCTCAAATGTGTCTCCATATCTGTCTTAGGGCAAAAATTTACTTTTAAAATTTATTCATACTGACTCATAATCACATCGATTTTCTCTCTGTTGACAGTTCATGCCTTGATTCATGTTTCAAATCACGCCAGTCATTAACTCAATGTAACTTTACAATGCAAACAGACATGGAAAGATACCATTATGTTACTCTGCAACAAATACCACCTAAATTATTATGCAAAGAAAAAGAGATGCAAAACAGACCTCAAAGAAGCGCCGTTAGGACAGAAATAAACCTAGCTTAGTGATGGGGAACCCGATTTCTTTTACTGACTGGAGTCCTTGTGAGTCGCTCACCAAAGTGTACCGGGTGTATGAGCCCTTCGAGTTATTTGAGTCAGTGTGCTAATTGGTATGCACTGTTTGTGCATACAACTTCCATCTACTCCTGCTTCTCAGTGATCAGTGCTCTGAATCAGGAACTACAGCTCCATTTCATTTAGAATAAAGAGAGAGAAATCTGAAAACTTGAAGGATGGAGCAATTTTTTTTTATGTCAAATTCAAATCATACAATGCCGGTCTTTGCATAACGTAACATTTTCAATGAATTAAATGTTAAATAACCCCGAAAAGTAATGAGTAATACATTACAATTGAGGTTTATCCTTACCTTAGACAGCGCCACTGCACCACTGCGCTGTCTATGTTAAACAATGCATTTTATTTAAAAATCATTGCCATTGCTGACAAACATTACGTGCAGGCACTGATTTGTTGGTCTCTCAGTGTCGTCCTGAAGGTAAACGTATGGAAGGGGTAGACGAGTGAGCTATGGTGCTGGGGGGAAATTGGCGAAATAGGTCAAATAAAGTACCAACACACTAGATTTTCAGAATCAGAGGGAAATTTGTTTATATATAATGTTTAAAAAAATTTCATGTTTTTTATGTTTAATGGTAAAATTTAATATTGAATTAAATTTGTTAATTTAATGAATGAATTAATTAGGAAAATGTAACTGTAGAAATTAAATTAACATGCTATAATTGTAGTTTATCATGAGAATAAACAGTATATCCTACTTATTACCTTTATTGATCAGCATCATGTGTTCAGTAAATAGTAGTAAATAATATGTGGTAAAGAGGTATGGTGGGTGAGTCCACTGCTGCAGTGTAGGGGGACTCATTGAGTAGTGGACAGTGAAACGGGATAAACACATTATGTTTAGTCTATGTATCATTCTGGAGACTAACACAACATATGCATTAAATAATTTCTCTCTCTGCTGTCAGTTTGACAACCAAAGCTCACTTTCAGCTCAGGTACTGTACCGCATTCCCCCTCTTTGCAGGGTTACCGGGCCGAATTGTTTGGCAGGCAGCAGCTCACTTGCTGACTGTTGCTCGCTGCATGCTGTGTCACACTTGCGGGCAGGGAGAGGTAGATTTTAACCACAAAAAAATTGATTATCAATATTTTCCACAGGACTCGTACAGTCAATAAAATTTAAATACTTAAACAACTGTAGTTAGAATTGCAGCCTGTCAGCAAGGAAATGTTGTCTGTTCTCTTCTTAGCACCTAGTCAGTTAGCTGGAGCATGAATGAGTCACTGAAGGAGTGAGATTTGTGAGCTCGCACAAACCCTTTGCACCTTGATTGTGCAATCGATCCATTAAGACAGGAGTTCTGAACTTTTTTTTTTTTTTACCTCAAGGCCCAACTTCTCCAGTACAAAGTGGTCCAGGGCCCATTTAGAACCATTGGATAATGTTTTTCCACATTCCACACATTGGGAACCGGCTCTGCTGCACTTGTCCCATTCACGAACCCATATTTAAGGAAGTCAGAGTTGTACTTACACAAAAATGTTGCCTTTTCGGAGAAGGGTTTGTCACTTTCTTGTTTATTTTTTCTTTTTAAGAACTTCTCCATACTTTCTGCTCACTGCTAAGTATTGGCTAACAGCGGACACAGTGGTCTCCTGTTTCTTTATGGGAAGCTATTTTGTACCTGAGCTTTTCACAGATACTTGCGGTTCCTTCTGTTTTCAATTAATATTTTAGGAAGACCCTTCGCCCTCGAAGCCCACAGGTGTAAGACTTAAATTTTTTGTGGCCCTCAAAGTGTTGCTCGCGGCCCTGCATTAAGGTGAAGAGCAAAAAAGGGACAACACTTTCAAAAAGTATTTATGGTGTGCTACAGCAATCACCTGTCAAGGAAAAACTGGATGGAGCCCTGCTGAATGCACTTCATCCAAGCGCAGAATAAAATTGAATGTTGTGGTGGTGAAAGTACACCAAAGTGATATAGTAAATTATTAAGAAAATACAGACACATTACATGGGAGCTGATCTGTGATCTTGCTTTACAAATGATGACACTGAGAAATTAGGAATAGATGTCGATGCCAAAGCAAGGTCAGTATTCAACTGGAAACTGTTGTACAACAAAATCCAGCAAGTGAGGGTCGAGCTGATTAAAGCGACAGGATGACATTTTTGGGAAATTCCCGTGGGTCAAGTGATTCCCGGGGGAATCCCATGATACGGGAGTCATTTTTTAAAATTAATCCCGTGATCGGAACAGGACCGGGAAAAAATTAACGGGAGAGGGCAGGAGCAGGAACGACATGGATAGATGATCATTTTCAGCTGTGTTAAACAACCAGTTCAACAGACGCATCCATTTTTGAAGTCATCTTTCAGTGAGAGCCAACATTCTTGACCGCACAAGCAACCCAAAAGAACAACAACAGTGGTTTGACTTCCTGTCACGTTCGAAAGTGAAAAGCCACTTGAAGCGGCTGGCCACACACGTAACAAAAAAACACGGAGGGAGACGATGCTACTCAAGAAGAGCTAAAGCACAGAGTTAAAAATGATGATCCGAAAGGTGGATATGCTGAAGAGTGGAATGTGATGGAAAAAGCGCCGTATTTGCAGAGTGTAAAACTTGCGCAGTGCTCGTGAAATACTTCAGCGAGCCGGGGGTGAGTGGGCTCAAGTTACATACGTATGTATACATGTAAAGCTAGAACCAGACTGAATGCCAGGCATGTGAAACCTAAACCTATGTCTTAATAAAAATATAATATTCTTTTTATTAAAATAGAAAAATGCAACCTTTTTTCAACATGTTTGGTTTTATTCAAACAGGAGCGGGACGGGAGTGGGAGTCATTCTCCGGGAGTGGGACAGGACAGGAATAATTTTTTAACTCCAGCCCAGGATTGGGACGGGACAGGATTTTTTGGGTGGGACGGGACAGAAGTGAAAATCCGCTCCTGTGTCATGCTCTAATTGAAGCCTCTGAGTGTCACAGCAGCTCAGCTTTGCAAGGTTTGTGCACCTGTTTCATACGGGGTAAATGTTATCTACAAGCACCTTAAGTTTTCATAAATCACATTGAATGTGGTAGAAGAAACGTCTCTCAATATTTTATGCGATCTGGTAGAAACGCTTATTTTATTTTATATATTCAAGATGTCAAATTTTTTTCAAAAGGTCTAAAACAGACTGTTGTTTGTGCATGCTGTACAGATATAAGCATCCACCACAAACCCTCAGTAGATCCAGCTCTCAGTGTTGATGGGGCAAGAATAATTGGTCATTCATCACTGAAGCAGCTCTTCCGTAGTAATTGAAAGATGCTACCTGACTTAAAGCAGATGAGGACAGTCCACTGCTGAAGGTAAAAGATATTCATAAAAACAAACAAAAAAATGCTATCTAATCTGCACAGTCTCTTAGGCATCCTTAGTGTGATTTCCCTGTGGCCAGCTGCTATCCTCACATCCATTCTGAAGGGTGGCTCCCACATCATGCAGAGGCAGTTGTATGAAGTCTTCGTGTTGTAAACGAGAAACAAATTGAGAGATCCTATGAAGTTGATACAAAATATTGTTGAGTCCACCCTAACCTCATTCAGTGCCAGAGTTTTTTTTTAATTTCATTTCCACTCAAAACTTGTATTTAATTAACTAGTAATGCTTAATTTGATTGGCCCAATACTCAAGCAGGGCATTAAAAACAGAATTTAATTGATTTGTAAAATCTGAATTGATAGGTAGCCCTAGACTGAAAAAATGGGAGATAGGGGGGTTGTTCATTTTGTAAATATAAGTCATCCTACCACTTCATATAATAATAACACTCATAATAAACGATGTATATTTCAGTCATGATGACAAAGAATGAAGTAGTTTTAATGTGAGCATTAGGCTCCACCTGCTTCCTCCGCTGCCGATTTGACCAGGAATGGCTTTCCAAGAGCTGCAGGTGCCATCTTGCATTGTCGCATGGCATCATCGCTGACGCAGATGTCCCGGGATTCAGCCAATTTATTCAAGCTAAAACAACATTCTGTCCTTTATAATTACCCAGAATATAGCTGTACTTTGAAAGCAAGTGTTTTTAATTGACTGTAGAGTATAAGTTTGATGATGTTCGACACTCTCCGTCAAGTTATGTCTAAGTTTGTATGGTATCTAGCTTGTTTGTTCTGGTGGTGCGGCTAGCTGGCGTCTTTGCTATAATTAGGTCTTCTAGTTTAATATGTGTTGCTTTGGGAAGTTTTCATGGAATATAAAGTGGCATTCAGCCTCCACTGGTCAGGGCTGGGATGGGAAAAAAAATTGGCCTTGGATGTTTTGGTCCAGACTGGCCCACCACACAGATACTGAATTGTGTCAGCCACTGCTGGCCCATTACAAACTGGCCCACCAGGAAAACTCCTGGTACTCCCTATGGCCAATCTGCCCCTGCCCCTGGTCCAACTGGGGCAGGCTGAACACCGTTTCTCATTGGGCACCTCTCCATTTTTTGTTATCCTGCGACCGCCTTTTATTCGCTTGGGTGTCATCATTCTGATATTTGGCCCTTAGTTGGGGATGTCGACAATATCACTGAACCTTGTTACATGCAAATTCAGATTGCTTTCTTTTCTCAGTATGACTTGCTTGTGTGGGATCTGACTGATTTCTGTAAAGTGATTTCAAAGTAGTCCCATTGAAGCCGTGGTGTAAAGCTAATAAATGGGGCAGACGTGAGCATGTTATTTCTTCCAAGGGCCTCGTTCAAAGTACTTTATTGTACTCCCGTCTGGACTGGTTGGTGCACAGACCTTAGCTGCAAACAGATGCCGGACTGCTCCGCCCTCACAGTCTGCTGCCAACCGAAGGAAAGAGCATGCAGCCGCACACTCGCGTGGGCCTCTAATATATGCTGCGAGTCAGTAGCGCTTTTAGGCACGGGCGAACAGGGCAGCCGCCTGGGGCGGCATTTTTTCATGACACAAGGGGGGGGGGCAGTACAAGCGCTTGGAGGAAAAAAACCTGCAACACGGCTTTCTATTATTTGTCATATCACTGTTTGGGGCAAATTGTTGCCCCCTGAAACTGCGTGAGAAAAGAAGGCGGGGGGGGGGGTTAGGGTCGGCTCCACTCGCATGTGGAGTAATTCAAGGCAGAACCGCTAATGCTGCGAGTCAGACGGCTTTTAACACATGAAAGATACAGAATTTTACAGAAATGCTTTTAATTCAGCACGTTGTTGTGGGATGTATGGAGCTTCGATGTGTGAAGAATTGGCAGCTCAGCAGGTGAACGGGGGAGAGGGATAGTGGCCGCGCTTGTGTGTTTATGTATGCGTGCGCACCTGCGTGTGCCTGCACGCATGTGATGACCCGGTAAGAAGATGGAGCCCGTGACTGTGCCAGGTAGCGGGCCGAATGTATTGATCAATGTCTCAATAAAGTCTCACCTCTGGGAAAACCACATTTTGAAAGCTGAAGTTTTGGGGGGTTTGCCCGAATGGAGAACCTGGCCACATACGAAACGTATCTCCCCTGCATCACAATGATCAATGATAATTGAAATAGAAGGATTTCTTTATAGATTCCTAATTGTTCTGGTGAGAATGTTGATCTAATTGGTTATATGCATTTTAAATAACTGTTAGTTTTAGAAGCTGTCAAAGTTTCATTGTTAAGCTTATAGTGTTTTTAATGTTTAATTTTCTTCCACATAGGTTGTGCTCATTAACAGTCCTGACTGTGGATACAGTGATTTTGGGGGGTTGCCATCAGATCTGGTACTTTACTTTTACATGGTTGAAAAGAGATTGCTTCTGACTGCCAAAAGAGCACTAGTAACTGTTTGATAAGCTTCTTAGATGATCGATCTGCTCCAAATCTTGAGGAATAATTATCATTTGCTAATGTCCTTATTCTTTCTGTTTGTGTACAAGTTAATTTTAGTGGCATCAGCTAATCAGGAAACACATAGCCTTTATTGTCTGGACCACATTTGACCTCACCTGGAGCTTTGCTAAAGAAATTTTTCACACATTTCAAAGAATTAATGCACCACAAACTAAAATTGTTTATGGAGGTGACAAAGTTCAACTATTGCCCCTGTTTCTTCCAGCTGTCAGTTTCAGTAAAAGCTTTGATTAAATTTTAACAGAGAATCAAAGTGAACACATGATTAATAAAGGATTGTCTTGCATCAGCTCAAGAGATGTCATTATGCCATGTCCAGTGACAGAGCGAGTGCAGTTTGAGAGCCTTCTCTCTTGCCGCTACACAATCTGGCTCCATTTACATCTCAGCTCAGTCTGCACTCTTTTCTTCGGAAGCCGACATGAACATATTTTTGCTGTCTTTCAAGAAGCGACCACCAGATCAATGAAAAGTCTCTTAGCTCATGAGCTCTCTTAACAGCTGTTATCGAACAAGCACTTTTCCGTCCCTCCTCAAAGAGCAAAACATTTCTCTTTTATTCCAGGGTTCTTTTTTTGTCATGTTTGTGTTTGTGAGTGCCGTGAGGTGAGGTTGCTGGTGGTCAAGGACTGACTTTTTTCAGAGTTGGAGAAGGTCATCCATCCGCCCAATTAGCTGCTGTACCATTTGATCTACCTTACAATCTGTGGGACCTGCACCCTATCCAGGATGACATTGTATGAATACAGCACACACCCCATACAGATCATCAGCCCATCAAAGGCCAAACATGGACACACAAGCACATATCACAAGGCTCTTTAAAATCACAATTGCAAAAAAAGACACTCGAATTAAACTTGGGATTTTTTTTCCTGTGAAGCAAGAATCAGAATCATTGCTCACTACGACTGCAACTCACTTTACAGCTAGAAGGGTTAGCCTGCAGTGTGTGTATGGGTTTACCTTTACATGCAATTGACAGGAACCCCCCTTTGTTATTCATTGCATCGAAAGTGAGGCCAAGGCCACGATGAGCTCAAAGCCTGTTTTCTCATTGGACTTTCTCATTGGTAATCCCTTAGCATATGTTTTTGAGTATTTCAACTGGATCCAATATCTGTTCGCAGGTACCTTTTTTGCATCTCTTTAAACACAGTCCCAAGCAAGCTAAAGCAGGCAAGAAAAAGACATAAACATACTGCAGTCCAGGCAGTGATGTTAACAAAAAGGTTGTGAAAGCTCCTTATTCAATTAAGTTCAATTTTCCATAGACAATATTCCACACTTCATCTTGAACAACTCAATTACTTGTATCACACAGGTGCTGTCACAGTCGCAGCGTCAGCCTCAGTTTTTCCTCCAGCCTGCATTCTCTGCTGCAGGCTAATCAGCCAGGCTCACATCACCTGTGCTCCTCCCCACACCTGCTTCCCATCCAGCAGCAATCAGCTGCCTATTTAAACTCCAGCTCCACACTCATTCAGTGTCAGACTGTCTTTGGCGCTCATGCAGAGAACTCCCGACTTGTTTCCTGGACTGATCACCCGTTGCTGACAAGTTTTGTTCCAGACTACGCCGCACACGCCTGACCCTCGGCTTGACTACAAGGTTTCGACTAGCTTCTGTCCTGAACTCTCCTACCTGTCTGAGTCCCCGGCTATCAACCCTGTTTTGTCCTCCGACGCCGAGTCCTGTCGGTCCCTCGCTGTGTTGGGTTACCTGGTCATCGATCCCTGCCTGTCCTCCGACGCCGTGTCCTGCCTGTCCCCGCTTCGTGCTGGTCTGCCTGTTTGCCGAACTCCTGCCTGTCCACAACGCCGAGTCTCCGTCTGAGCCCCAATCCGTGTGGGTCTGTCTGATCACCGACTCCCCGCCAGCCTCCAGCAGCGCAGCGGAACGCCCGTCTACGGGTCCGGCTGTCATGGCTGTCTCGGGTTCGTTTCCCGCTCAGGACACGACCTCACCTCTACGCCTTAATAAAGACTGTCCATTACTCACCTTAACTACTTGCTTCTGGGTCCTACCTACAACCGTGTCAGGTGCTGGTAGTCCTGACATTCAGAAAACTCTGTGTTCAGACACTTGGATGAGTATTCTGATTTTTTTTTTTTGTTCGATGTGGATCCAGGTGCACTTTCACAATGTATTTACAAACACTGATCTGTTTGATCTCCGCCTCCTGTACCTCTCTGTAAAAAGTTATGGTGAGGATAGAGAGTGACTGCAATCATTGATTGAAACATGAAGGACAGCAATGGTCAATGTGCCAAGGTAACGTCCCCAAGGAAACAAAAATTCTTCAGCTGCTAGAAATGTCATCGATAAACTCATAGAACATGAAATAACATTAGTGTGGCATTTCCTCAATGGAGAGCCCGGGGAGATGCTAAAAGGGGACAACGGAGTCACGTTCACATCAGGCAGTCACAATATCCTCCTCCTACGTGGATGCTGGGAGGTGAGACACTGCTGTGTTTCTACCAGAGCTGCGCTGTGTGCACGTCGGTTTTGTTACTCGGTGTTCTGTGGAGAGCTCTGGCACAAAGGCATGAAAGGACAAAGGTTGTAAATTGCAGTGAGTGAGAAGGTGTGACCTTACTGAGGCCTCTTTTGTTTAGGAAAGTCTGGTGGTTTAAGTGTTGCCACTTGACGACTGCTGAGATGCAGAGAAAAAGATGTGGCTGTTAAACTGCCTCTGGGAACCAGACTGCAGGGAATCAGGACTCCGGGGGACAATAGCATGTTTGGGACAGTGCTCATTATCTCGTACAGAAAGCAGCATGATGATCTTCACCTACAACTCTTCTATTTGACCATTTTTAAAAGTCAGCACACAGTGAGGGTCTGAGTCTGTCTGCTCTTGCAACAACGCCAAAAGCAGGTAAAAACTGCAACAGAATGAGTAGCCAGTGTGCAGCAGTGTTGGTTAAGGTGTCGCCGACAGAGCAGTCGACCAAGTAGCTTTGAGCTACAATGTCAGTGTTGGAATGTGACTGGCCTTTCCTCTTCAGTGTAATAATGCATGTAAGTGCACGCCAGAGATGGGATCTTGGGACTCGAGACTCGGACATCGACTTGGACTCGAGTCCCAATTTTGTGACTTTTTGACTCGACCAAATCAAAAAAGACTTGGACTCACTTGGACTTGAAGCTCAGTGACTCGAGACTTGGACTCGACTTGACCCCTTTGACTTGGCATGACTTGACGAGTCATTTGACGTCATACATCAGAGACCGGAGAGCCACCGGCAGCATTTTCATCCAACAACCCAAGTTCTGCTGTGAACAGTTGAGGGAAACGCTGATGACGGCTCTCCAGTCTCACCGCCACCTGAGCCGCCTTTCAAATCGGTGAGCAGCTCCTGCGCATCTACTCCTGCACCGTGGGGTGCTGTCAAGGAGCAGTGGGGCCGCCGGTCACGGAGCGGTTGCAGGAGCTATTTACAGAGGGTCTGTAGCTTTCTAGAACAGGGCAGCCAAGTACAGTGAACCCTAGCTTATAACGGGGTTACGTTACAAGAAGAGCCAGCAACAGGAAGTAGTCATCTTTATTATTTACAATTAATATACAGTACTGTGTTCCATAATAGGGCCCTGCAGCCGCGTACCTTCTAGCTTCTTTAAGCATGTTCAGAAGTGTAACTTTCTCCGCCATAGTTAGCATCTTCCTCCATATTTTGAGTGTGTCCGCAGCGGCATTTGTCGGTGCTGAATGTTTCGTCCACATTGTGAGGTTTGTCGTTGAGAAACTTTGCAAACGCGTAACTTTGCCGAGCTGAACGCATTCTGTAATGGACAGAGAGGAGGGACGGAGGAGATTGAGTGACATTGGCCTACAGTCCCTCAGACAATCAGGACGCAGGACACAATGCGCGTTCATAAGCTGTTTAAAACATATGAATAAAATATATATTTTTTTAAAACTGCACTGATTTGTCTGCGAAAGGTCAACGGAATTATAAGGAGTGTTCACTGTACTCGGAAGAAGTTCTCAGTCATGTTGTTACTGTTATATTTTTGCCATTTCGAGGTGACCACGCATTGTTGGGCTCTGTGTACAATGGGAACTATTTGGACTGCTTGAACTGATTGCAGTTTTACCCTTTTTTTGATTATTTGAACCTCGTAAAAAGTTTGTAGTTTTATAAGGGTTGGCATATTTGTGCATCAAAATACACCTTATGACAGAATTTAAATGACTGAGTATGTTTACCATATAGTATGGTAAATATATTTTTTGTAAAGGGCCAGATTCAAGACAGACAGACAAAAAGGCAGACTCACAAAGACACCTAAAGCTATCACGAGTGAGTATCGAAATCTCTGCCAAATATTTCCTTTTTGGTAACTTCACAGTTTATTTGTTTGAATGACTTGTTTAGGACTTGAAGGAAAAAATATCAGGACTTGGACTTGACTTGGACTTGCCTGTCGGGACTTGAGACTCGAGCACAAAGACTTGTGACTCGACGTTGACTTGCAAAACAAGGACTTGGTCCCACCTCTGGTGCATGCTTGCTTGCTGTCAGGCTGAATATCAGTGATGTATTTTTTCAGAGCAGCTTAAAGGTTTAATTGCAGGTTTAATAAAATGCCACCTCAGAAGGTTTAGATAAAAACTTCTAGGAGCCCCCCAATCATAACCACAAGGTCAAGAACTAAAGGTCAACAGTCCATATGATGAGTAGTGGGTGTCACATCAGGGGTAAACCTCATCATTAAACCAACTGAACTCCTGCTCTGCTTCCCTGAGCCTAGAGCTGGAAAACAATGCCCTTATCTAGTTCACTCAACCCGCCTCCCTGTTTAGCCCTTCTGCCAGCCACAAATTTACATGTCAATCATAGCAGGGGATGACATTTAAAAGGCAGTGAGAGGACTGGAGGGAAATCACAGAAATTAATTGCAGAGCTTGTGTGCACACGAAGTACACATGATCTCACTCACACGCGTGCGCACGCACTCGTGGCTCACCAACATTGTAATTCCTTTACTTTTCTTTGGGGACAGAAGAAGTACCCAGACTGGATGAAGAAAGTGTTGCTGTCAGTAATTAAAAATGTAGTTTCACCACTCTTTCGTTGAAACAATGATTTTTCCTTCATTTGTTTTTAACACTCCTTTTCTCTCTTTGAGTGTAGCTGCTGCGAGCCCGAGCTGTCAGCAAGCTTTTCATTTAGCCAGCTTATATAAAGAACACCAACATTTGTTTGATGTAATGTAGGTAGAGTGGTCAACAAATTATCACACTCTGGCTGTACATTTAGAAGTGCGTGCGTGCGTGCGTGCATGTATCCACACAAAAAATTAAGGGGGTGGAGCGACTCCCTGCTAAATTTTGATGAGATTTGGGCCGTGAACGGGTATAAAACAAGACTGTCTCACATATATTTACACACATTCTCTCAAACAATCTGGACTTATCAATAAACCTCAACTTACGTGCATATTTTGGACTTGGGGAGGGGGGACAGTACCTGGAGGGAACCCAATGATGCACAGGCAGAACAGGCCCACAAGTACAATGCCTCTGAGCACAATACACAGAGATACTTCTACTCCCCAATAGGGCTGGGTGAAAAAACAATTGCGATATACATTGCGAAATAACTTCTCCTCAATAGAGATATGAAATAGAGGCGATAGACTTCACGATACATGGTATTCGTCCAGGTTTTGACGGACAATACGAATAGCCAATGGTAATGACAGTTGCCCGCAATCATGTGGCTGAAATATAGAGCCCTCCCAAGTTAGCGTACCACACTGGAGCAAATTAGCCGCAAATGCTATTAGACAGGTCGCAAGAATCGGGTGTTGGACTCGTGACGTTACGCTACGCTACAAAATGCCTTTATTTATATTTATTGCTTCACACATTGCGTACACGCAACGACAGACTGTGGACTTGCTCATGCTGAAAGTCTCCCCGATAACCCAGTGCACGACGCAAGTTTATAGAGAGCTATCGCAATGCGTTTCTGCGTCGCCACAGGCGGCTGGTGGCTCGGGAGAACTGGTTCCTCAAACAGTCTGATTATACCACAGATATGTTGAAATGTGGCTCTTGACATCCAAAAATGTGTCAGCGCTCAACTGTCAGCTGAGTGTTAGCTGTTGACATGGTTACAGGCACGCTCTCTGATGATGTAATCTCACAGAGCATTTCTCATCTCCCAACATTCACATCAGAATACCAAATGGAAACGGGGATACATTCGCTCTGCTCATCTTGACAAAATCCACTTTTAAATTCGATATGACTTGGATGGAAACCCAACTATTGACTATTTTCTTTGTTATTTCTGAAAGCTGTTTGAAATTGCACAGAGCATATATACAATGGTTTTTGACCAATGAAAAATATTTATTTGCAAACAAGGGGTTAATACATAGCGGAGTGAAGGATCCTCTCTTGGCAGCATGTTATGAGTTCTGAGTACAATATGTACAACAGGTGAGAGGAAGGTCCGGGAGATGCACTGACATCAGTTTAGCTCGAGGCATCAAGCTAACATTCCCATTGGACAAGAACCCCAGTATTACTCTCACCAGCATAGGAGGAGGAACCACTGTGCATTCTTGTTGATTCTACCAGTGCCATACATTAATCGCTGCTTTCAATCAGTTTACACCACAGCGTCTCTTAAAACAGGGTTTTGTTGTCTATTGTGTTTTATTGATTGCATTGAATATATGGAATGTGTAATCCATGGTCAAAAAAGACAACTCACAACCAATGCAGTTATCTGAAATCAATAGTGTACACGCTTTTAGTGATAATTTTTTGAGTGTTTTCTGTTTTTGTATTACATTGTAAGAGTTGTGGGCTTTGGACTAACTCTGTGCAGTATTAATTAGACGACCAATATGGCCGATCTTTCAATGACCACGTAATCACGGGATGTCAGTGTCAACATTCAAAGACTATTCTGTCTCCAGTGTATAACCCCCTTTTGTGTGTCTTGGTGTATGTGTAAAAGGTAACAAGGCTTGACAGAGGGATGACATCACCCTGCCTTGTTGCAGTGGCAAAGGAAAATTCTCTTGTTATGACCCGGCTCGTTATGGAAAACGGGTTGAAGGACGGAACAAAAGAAAGCGTGGGACTGGAAGATGTAATAATTCTGAAGTTTATTGTCTGTTCAAATCAAATGGAAAAACAACAGTTGGAAAAGAAACCTGTGCTGGGAGTAGCGATGCTGTTTAACACAATAAAGCAAAACCAGAAACAAATTCAAAAGCAAACAGCACCATAACTAAGGTGACAAGCGCACCTGGAAAAAACAAAATCCTCAACCTATCCCAGCACAGCACTACTCTAACTAAACCTATTCTTATGTAACAAAAAACCCCCACATAGGATAAACACTATGGGGAAAAAACAACTGCTTAGCAGGTTAACACAAAATCAAAGCCCTACGGCTTGTTTTCTTAATATCAAAACCAAAACGAAGCTCTCCAGCTATTCTCAATAAAAGGAGGGTTCAAACAAAAAACTAAGCTCTACAGCTGTTTTAAACAAACGAAGTCTTACTCAAAACCAAAGCTCTACAGCTAGTCTAGTCCTCCTCCTAAACCTACCAAATGCTTTTTTCAGGCGACACAAAGTCACGCAGTACACCAAGCAATGGAGACAACAGTTGAGCACACAGAGTTGCCTCTCTTCTGTCCGATTGCTGGTGGCTTTTATGTCCATGCCTGCCGCGCATCTCCAGCAGATTGGTCCACACCTGGACCAATTGGAACGAGGGTTTGGCCATGGAGGGCCAAATCTGGGCATGACGAGGTGGGGTGTGGCACTCAAGGGGAAAGGAGACAGGTGTTATCAATCAGGCACGTAACACTCTGTTCAGTCTTCTGTCTGATGACCAACGATTAAAAAATGTTTTTTCAGAATTTATGCATTAGTTCTAGTATCTCATCACTTTTTTAAAGTAGCCCCTGGAATGTCTTCAACTCCCACGTGGAACACAACAGAAGTATTGTGAATTCTTTTGCACACATGCTTTCTTGCACACATCACCATCCAAGTGTGTGGGGGCTTTCTGAAAGCTTTAAGTATGCTTAATTGATAACCCAATCCCAGAGGCGGGCATTCAAAAGATAAATATTCGCAATTACACCATTCTAATTAGAGTGTGTGACCTTCAAGCAAGCTCTCTCTGTATCAATCGTCCCAACTGTGTTTGACACTGGCCTTTTAGTGGAGATTCCTCACAACCACCGTGAGCAATGCTACAACAACTTCTCAGACGATCATTGGATTGGCAGTACTGTGTGAGTGTGTGTGCGCGCATGCATGTGTGTGTTGACTCAATATATTTTGTATGTATCAAGCTGCTGTTCACGTGTAAACAAATCAAAGTTAAAAAAAAGACAAATGTGCTGAATATCTGATGCTGCTTGTTCAGACGGAGGAGTGAAGTGGACCAAACGCAGCAGAAAATGCAACACTCTGTGGCATTGGTTTGATTAAATCACTCAAGATGATGTAAGAGAGCGAGTTGAAGCATTATAAATCGTGAAGACTGGAAGAGCAAAGCAGGGTTTCACAGTAACTCAGAAATGTTCACTTGAAAGTCGAAGCTACTTTTAGTGATTTATTCTCTTGTGTTGAGCAGACAAGTGATGTTGCAACGCAGGGTATTTACCGGGGTCTGCTGAGAGAGAAAAGGTCAGAGGTCGCACAGGTTCGCCAAATCACTTCTCTTAAAGGACATGACATCATCCTAAACCAGTGAGACAACATTGTGTCAGGTCAGTCGGTCATAAAAGGGGCTTTGTGGAGGTCTACAAGACATTTGAACATGGTCAAGCATGGTCATGCAGTAATAGCATAACCATCAATATCACTGACACAGAATGTGAACGAGTTTGTGGCTGACAGCTGAGAATAAGATGTCTGAGCCAGGAGTGTCAAACCCCTTGTAGTTCTGGGGCGAGTGCAACCAAATACCATTTCAAAAGGGTCAAACCAGTAACCTCAAACTGGGTTTTCCTTCAATTCACAGCAGTAAATTTAAGTTTCATGCCTATCTCAAGTAATAGATTACCAATGAACAGATTTGAACCAGGAGTCGGTGCTGGATTTGGATTGCGGGTCTCATGTTTGACACCCTTGGACCAGGGTTTGAAAGTAGTTTAATTAGGACATGCATAAATAATTCACATGACAAGTGATTATTCTCATTGCAACACAGGATGCAACTTCCTTAAAACACAATTCACCCTGTATGCTCTCCGTGGAAGAAATGTACCATCATAATTGTAGAGTCTACCAGTAACTGTCATATGAAATTTTTGTAACATGAATTATGCTTATATTGACAAACTCTTTTGTAGCCCAAATAAAGCCTTGTTAAAGTACTCTCATCGCTGATCAAAAAACAGTAGTGCCACCAACTACTACTACACCAATATCTGCTGTCTCAAGTAAATGAAACATACCAGAGAAGGTACCGGTTATAAAACATGGGAGACTGGGACATTTCCAACATTTTCATGTGAAGGTGTTGTATGAGTGTGATTCACAATTGTCAGTATATCACACAGTTGGGTATCAGACAGTTGTGTGATCCCATTGAATTTCCATGGGTTCATCTTGTAAAATCATCCTGTGTTATTCTTGTGTAAAACATATAATGCAGTTCTGTAAAACAAGGAAGTCTTAATGGAGCAGCTGACTTTTTGCTTTAATACTTAACTACAACAAATTATTGAACATGTAACCAGCATTTGTTTTTTAAACCTCATGCAAGGTTGGTTAAAGAAACAAAAAGATTAAAGCATTATGTTCACTGTAATTTTTAAATCAAATAATGTAATTTGTTAAAAATAGTTACTCCTCAAGGTGGTATATTAACAATTATTTCATTTCGCATGTAACACGAGTTCATTTCAAAAGTAACTCAGTTTGCATGCTAATTTCAAAGACTATAAAAGGAGAATTTTAACACTGTGAAGAGTAAAATTTACCTCCGAAAAGAGTAAACTAAACTCCAGATGTAGATGTTTTTTACCTGATTGTTTGTTTGGTGGCTGTTTTGTTTGCCTTATTGTTTTTGTTTGGTGGCTGTTCCACCTTTGCAAGATAGTTTTTTTTTGTTATCATGTGTGTTCACTCACATTGAGTTGATTTTAACTCGATGGATTTCATTCCAAAACCCCCAAATTTTAGAAGCGATGAATATCATTGCTGGGAAAGTCACAGGCAGAATTGTTGAGTGGTGGACTGGGGATTTTGAGGTGCGGTTGACCCCAGGAGACTATAGGATTTAAAGTTCTGAGTAGAGACATCTCTTATCTTATCTGTATTGGAGGATGGCACCGTTACATGATCTGCAACTCCTTGCACACTGGGAGCTGGCCATAGGTTGTCAGAATTGTGGTGGGATTGCACTAAATTGTCCCTCTAAACAGTCACAATCAGCAAAAATATTAGGTGATTGCTTGGAGGACTTTGGTATTGAGGACGTTGGGAGGATCAAAAACCCTACAAAAAGAGATTATATGTTCTCTTTCACAATATTTCGCTCAATGTCTCGCTATGGAATGCAGCCTCCCTGCAGCTCTAAAGAAGTATCTGTCATTATGCCAATCCTGATTGGCTGGTGAAGCGTGTCCGTCCACGCCAGGGCACCGCCCGCCCACTTTAAGTGGTCGATGCAGACATCAACACTCATTCAAACACCTCTTCTCACTCAAGCAGCATATCTACCGTCTGCAGGGGGGACTTGCTTAACTGTCTGCAGGCTGATTGGAGATCTCCGCTTCGGCCGCTGGGCGTTAGCTCCCTTATCAGATCTTACGCCTTTGGTCCCACCAGACCGCTGCAGTGCACCCTCGCCCCACCATGGCTTGGCTTGCACTGCACTCAGAAATACCCCACCACGGTTTTTCAAGTGCCGAGTACCTAGCACACCAGCTAGCTCCTCAGCCCCTCCTTGAGACTCGTACACCAGCTAATTCTTGGACCACGTGGTGGTTAGCACACCAAGCTAACCCCCACCCTTCCTTCCTTGGGTCTCATCCCAGAGCCCCAGCCTGCCGTCCAAGTCGGACCACTTCCAGAGTCAGCCTTGACTGAGAAGGCCTACAAGGTGGCAGCCTTTTCGGCCAGTGCGCTGAATGTTCTCTCCCTGCTTACGGCCTACCAGGCCAAGCTGTGCAAGGACTTCTCTCAGTACCCAGGACCAGGTGACGTGTGAGGATATTCTGGTCATTGCTGACCTGTGCCTCCGTGTACAATGCCATGCGGTCCAGGCCACTGGGAAAGTGCTTGGAACCATGGTCGTGCAGGAACAAGCACAGTGGCTCAATTTTGCCAGCCTGTTAGACCTGGAAAAGGACGACGTGCTTGATGTGCCCATCGTCCCACAGGGAATCTTCAGCTCCACCCTGGAGCAGCAGTGGTGCAAAGCGAAAAAGGAGGAGGACGAAGCACTCCAGCTCTGCCTCCCTTGCAAACCTTCCACTCCTTGAGCAACGGCACAATGCAGAACCCCCGGTCCAGCCATGCCACAGGCTTCGCAGTTCAAGATACCCAGACAACTGAAGACTCAGCCCGACTCACCTTCTTCGCAAGACTAGCCCGGCTGGCCCAAATGGAGCACTACCTCGCCTGCAGCCCCTCCGGCACATTTCAGGCCAGGAAGTAGAAGCGAGCGATCTGAAAGATTCAGCCGGTTTTCTATCCAATTGGCTGAATCGGTGATCGGCCGATCACTGTCGTAATTTCTGGTTTCCCCGATCAACATTGGTGCCCGCTGCCACTTCCTACGTAGCTGCTCAACCTAATTGCTAATAGCTCAACAGCAAAATGCAACATGTCGCTAGTTTGGAAATACTTGACTGTGTGCCAGTTCAACAAAAAATATGCTGTTTGCAATAACTGCAAGTCAAAAGTCAGTCGCGGAGGATCAACGCCTAAAACATTTGGAACTACAAACTTATTACGCCACTTGGAGAAGAACCACCCAGGCTTGTTTACCCTATATAAGATGGACACTGCAAAGAAGAGGGATGCATCAGAGTCACACCAACCACAACAACCTGCCATGGCTCGTATGTTCGAAATCAACATTGAAAAATCAAAAACAACTATGAGGAAAATAATGGAGTTGATGGCACTGGACGACCAGCTGTTTAGCGTGGTACAAGATAAAGGCTTTGTGAGTCTAATGAAACACCTGAGTCCACGTTACAAATTGCCAAGTAGGAGGTACTTTTCTGATACAGCACTGCCAGAATTGTTTGAGAGCGTTTCAAGCCACATACACAAATTGATAGATTCAACTGAATCACCGATTAGCTAAACAACGGACATTTGGACTTCCAATGTAAGCTTAATGTCGATGTTGAGCCTGACTGCGCAGTGGCTGGATGACAATTTTGAGCCACATCAAGTCCTTCTTCACCGTGAAGAATGCCCCGGGTCCCACACCACCGACAATCTTAGAACCAAATTTGAAAAAATGTTGGCGGAGTGGAAAATCGACAAGAACAAGGTTCATGTTGTGTTGCGTGACAACACTCGGAATGTAACCAAAGCTCTGGAAGATGGCAACTTCCCCAGTCTCCCATGTATGGCACACACACTCCAGTTAGCGGTGAATGAGGGACTGCAGTCTCAGCGCACGATCACTGACGCAGTGGCAATGGGCAGGCCAATCATCACAGACTTGAAACACTCATCGTAGCGTACGCACAACTCCATGCTATCCAGGAGGAATTGGATCAACCTACGAAGTGCTTGCAACAAGACGTCCCCACACGGTGGAACAGCACATTTTATATGTTGCAGTCATTACTGGAACAGAAACATGCACCTGGGCTTATATGCAACAGAACATGAACTCCCCGTTGTAATTACCACAAATCAGTGGGGTTTAATTGAAAATGTGGTGAGCATCCTTGCACCTTTTGAGGAACTCACAAAGACAATTAGCTCCTCGTCAGCCACCGCCGCAGTTGTCATTCCTGAAATTACTGCCCTGAAGTGACTTTGGGGAGAGCAGCAGACACAGATCGTGGTGTGGGCACTGCCAAAGCCGTTGTTGGAAGCAGTCCAGAGGCAATTCGCAGATATCGAGAAGAAGCCACTGTATGCTGTGGCGACTGCTCTAGATCCCAGGCAAGTTATAACTTTTAATAATGTTCATTAGCCCCCTGCTATTCTTAAATGCATGAGAATTTGCCTCTGAGCTATCTAATATGTTTGCATGGGTAGCTTGGCTATGTGGCTAAAATAAATTTCCTTTTGTCTTCCGATACAGACACAAAACCTGCTTTTTCTCAGTAGAGGTAAAGAATGAGGTGAAAATTATGCTTTTGAACATGCTGGACCCAGCTGACACCAGCGCCAGCAGACCGCTACCAGAACAGCCTTCTGTGGAGCCTGCAGCAAACGGTCGAGGTTATTGCTTTCAGTGCATGATGAAATATGAAGGGAGATGGTTAGCAGCAATGAGGAGGAACAACTGCTGGGCAGTCCATCATCTGTGCAGTTAAATTGTTACCTGTCAGAGTTGCCCATTAGGAGGTCTGAGGATAAAACGGTAAATGATGTACAAAGTGTATTGGCACGAAAACAGAGCACATTACCCTTCACTTGCCCCACTTGCCCAAGCCTACCTCTCGGCTCCATGTACAAGCATTGGTAGTGAGCGCTTGTTTAGCTTGGCGAGCAACATCATGGATGACAAAAGAAACGGTCTTTCTGGTGAGAAGGCAGAGATGCTTCTGTTTGTGAAGAAGAACCTGCCATTGATGGTTAAGTGATAGGAGTGTGATGGAGTACTTTGTTGACACTTTTTTTCCCCTGCTTTTGTTTTACCCCATGATATTATTAGTTAACTATTTAAAGATGACTACAAAGGTCAAAGGCCTGACATGCAATTTTCTTTTGAAAACCAGTCACTTTCAAGTATAGTCCTATGTTTTGTTGGAAATAATATTTTAGTTTTATCATGTATGCTGAATATTTATTTTGAAAAAGTAGTTCAAGGAAACGACTGGGATATGTTTGTGACTGGAATGTTTGTGTGAATGTTATGGTTAGTGTTAAAAATAAATCTGCTCTCGAGGCTCTTTTGAAACTCTTTCTTGTGAGATTTCATTCCTGAAAGGGGAGTTGTGGAAGCATATCGGCAGGACCTACAATAATTGCTTGAGCCAAAAAATAAGGTGTAATTTCTTTTATATGATCAAGTTTTCTCATATAAAAAAATTGGTATTGGAAAAATCGGTATTGGCCGGTCAAACCTCCTTTAAAACCGGATATCGGTATCGGACAAGAATTTAGCAATCGGTGCATCTCTACTCCAGATGCCTCTGTTGTGCTGGCCACATCTCATTGATGACCTCTGTGAACAAACATACAGTGTTTGACTTCCCTTTTGGGTGCTCCACCATGTGTATCAGTGTTACATTAACTTTTGTCAGTTAGCAGGTGTTTTGAAGAGGGTCACTCCACTCTCATCCAGTCCAGCAGGCCCTTTCGGCTCATCAATGGTCAGTTAAACGAGTCGGAATGTTTCCTGAGCCCTCAGCGTGACCCTCCGCAGGTGATGCTTCAGCTGGTCTCTTGAAATGTGGTGCTGGGCAATGTCTTTATCTACCATAAAGTTCAGTGTTGCTGGGTTTTTTGGCTCTCACAGCCTTGATGAGCAGCTCCAGGTCTGTGCAGTTGTAGGCCAGCACCGCAACAAGTGCAGACTTGAATGCAGCATGCTTGGAGTGGGAGTCAGTGCGGATAGCTGAGGATCCAGTGAAAGATGTCAAGACGCATGACCATCCCAAAGTCCACCCCACAGTCCACCCAGGGCTGAAACAAGGTCTCCACAGCTGTTGGGCCCCGTGCACGGCAACTGCCGCAGTGCACGTAAAGGATTTTCGGGGCAGGTTGGTTGGCCAGCTAGAATCTTTCCACCACTCCTCTGCACTTGGACTCCAACATCTCTGGGGCCTCAACATCTGTGGACTCCTCGTAGGTCAACATGAAGGACACAAATTGGGAGTACTCATTTCCGATGCTGGTAAACCACTCAGCCAAGCCATGTCCCTCTCCAGACAGCTTCTTCACCACCTTAATTATGATTGTGAAATGTTCACAATATGTGATAATTTCTTCATAATAACCGTTTGAAAAGCAATACAAATAATTTCACAGCAACGTAATCAGTCATTGAATGCAAAACAGACAACTAACAGAATGCAAAGAATAAGTTCTGCATGGTACGTTATGTTTTGATCAACATACCTTCTTGGTGGAGTCCATTTTCAGGACTGTACCAAAGGACATGATCTGGCTGTGGTAATCCTGCACCTTGTCTGCCTCAGCCAGCAGGAAGGCATGTCGCAGCAACTGTGCAGAGGGGAGCTCTCTGGGAGGAGGCGGGGCCTGGAAAGTGTGTCCTAACAAGGAGACCATCCCTCTGGGTCTCGGCAACGGTCATCAGGAGTGTGGTGTGCAGGTCTTTGCGATGCAGGTACCCCTCAATGTGATTCTCCTGTGTTTGCTACCACACCTTGACCATAGTGTTCCCTTCAGTGTGGTCCCTCAAAAGATGCACAATGTTCCTATCCACACCCTGCCTGTAAGCACAGCCACAATTAGGATGATGCAGTTTGGTTGAGTGGCTGTTAAAGCCTGTTAGAATGCACACAACAAATCCAGGCAAGATGCTCACTTTCTGGTGAGGATGGCAGGGAACGTGGCTTGATGAGCCTCACTAAGTTGGCACAAAATAGCTACTTCCCATGCAAGCCAGCAACCAAGTCTGCCACCTTCTTGGCTGACTTAGTACATGGCCCACAGCACAGCACTTTGGTGATCACTGTGTACAAGTTGGAAACGTCACAGATGTGACGTACCTGAAAAACATCAGGCTCGAAAAAAATCTTGAACAAAGGCCAACAGCAGCATGTGTGTTTTCTTGCAAGTCAACCACAATATTGGCAGTAATGTAAAGACTAATACGGGAGGAATGCTCTTTACCCGCTGATGAAAGCCAGACTTATAGAGGTGCACGTTCTGCCCTCTCCCGAAGCACTCGTCACCCTGAGGACACTTCAGAGAACTGCCACACTCCAATGGGACGCCACACAAAGATTCAGAAGAGGAGAACAGCAGAGGATTTGGAGGCCTGCCCCTGATGTAGCCTGGAGGTTCTGGTGGGTAAAACCTCAGCCTGTAGTCCACAATACACACTGCAATGTGAAGTTTGCTGAAGCTTCTTGAAGTCTCTGTTGTGTAAAAAAGATTGTAAAGAAAGGTAACTGAAGCTGGGAATGCAGTCACAACTCACTCCCTGAAATATGATCTAGTAAAGGTGAAATAAAAGCAGAAAAAGGTACAGTACAACTACTGCAAGCAGTAATTACTGTAGCAATTACTGTAATAATTGCTGTAGTAATCACCACTGTTAATTACTGTAGTAGTTACTGTAGTAATTACCAGAGTAATTGCAACAGTAACTGTAGTAATTACTACATCATATAGATGTTTTAAAAGTCTCCCACGATCGTACAAATGATAAAATAGAAATTAGCAGAAACAAGAAATAGCTCAAGTTCAAGTTTCAGCAATCAGCGTTCGATCTACAGTTGTGGACCAATCAGAGGGCGGGAGAGTCTACGTTTGGCAGGTTGCCACTGGACTGACTTGTAGACCGTGGTCCAATGGGAGGGTCGCATTGTCTACAGTGAATGTAGACTTTGCACGACCGTAGACCCCACTCCTGCAGGCCATGGGACCTCCTCTTGGGCGTTGTGCCCTCGGGCTTCGATTTCCAAAGAGGTAGCCATCAGGGAAGCAGGTCTTTTTGAATGATTGGCTCGAGTGCCAGAGTGGAGAAGGAGGAGGACAACCAGCTTCTTGTTGCAGGCAGTAGAACAAGACGTTCAACTGATCCCTGCTTCCAAGACTTGGTGCAGATGTGTAATTGCCAGCTCCTCCAGATCAGCCCCACGCAGCCTGAAAACACAACCACAGCCCTCATCAACAGGAACAGGATCATGACAAACAGTGACTGAGTTTCAAGTGATATAGTGTCAGCTCGATCAGTTGTGTATCTTTTGCACAACACACTGCACTTGGCATAAAAAAACTCCTCTGATAGCTCTTGAGCTTTCACTGCTATTTCAGTCATTTGTTAGTTATGAATCAGGCAGAAAATGGAGGTGATTGTCAATGCTGATGGGTGGGCAGTTTTGTGGACTCAACAACCACACCGTTACGAAAACTGCATTTTATTGAGCGAAAAACAGGTCAACAGTCCATAAGTCAGTACCAGCAGAGGCACTGCGCAGAAAATCCAGAGCCATAGTTGGGGACAGGCAGCGGTCAGGAACCCACAGGAGAATCTGGGAAGATGATGTAAATCCTAATCACAGTGCAGAGGATCATACAACAGGCAGGGAATTTTGCAGGCTCAGTCATCAAAACAATTGGGTAGGTATATGGTACACGGAACTCTGAACTATGGAAACTATGACATCTACAGGAATTGGTGTCTGAAAAGGGCTGTTAAATCACCAAGGACTCCACTCACCCTGCATACACACTGTTCTCCCTCCTGCCCACTGGGAGGCGTTACAGAAGCCTACGGACTAAAGCCACCAGGCACTGGAACAGCTTTTTCCCCACAGCTGTCATGCTCCTGAACGCCTCCTGACACCTGATACCAACTATAAGGACTGTACCCCTCCCATCCCCCCACAAAACAATAACATATGGACTCTCCTCACACACACACGCACATACATATACACACACAATCTGTTTTTAATCTGTACAATCTGTAAATCTTCTCTGGTATTATTTGCCATTATTTATCCTTTATTATGACCCCACGAATATATATATATATATATATATATATATATATATATATATAAAAATCCATATCCTAACACTCCTGTATAATTGTATATAACTTCCAAATTCATTTATAGCCTTTTACAGTTACTGTTTATTACTGTTAATACATACCACTTATAACCCATACACACATAGTCTCTGTACATATGTAAATAATATTTATACCCTGTATAACACTTATGGATAAATGCAAACTACATTTTGTTGCTTTGTACTTGTGACAGAGTAATGGCAATAAAGTTGAATCGTATTCTATTCTATTCTAAACAGATTGGGACTCAGAGCAAAGGCTGGGGGCGGCAGGCATCGATACACAGACAAAGGCCCAATTCCAATTCTCCCCCTTAACCCTCAAGCTCAACCCTCAAGCTTAACCCTTGATCTCGACCCTCAATCTCAACCCTCAAAACCAAGTGTTAAGGGCTATTGTGTG
>JASSRZ010000002.1:1369203-1380608 GCA_032164315.1 Malacoctenus gilli
GTGTGTGTGTGTGTGTGTGTGTGTGTGTGTGTGTGTGTGTGTGTGTGTGTGTGTGTGTGTGTGTGTGTGTGTGGGGGTCATCTCAGGAGTGTGGGGGCATTCAGCCTTGTATCTCAAGATTAAAGTGACTTAAACAATAAACCTGACAAAACACAAAACATACAAGTCAATTATTTCAAACACCTCACACTGTTCTGTGTGTTTTAAAATTGAATACTTAAAAAATAGTTGGTTGAGTCCTTTCACTCTATTTCTTTGTGTCTATATTTACACTACAATGTCTATTCTTGTTTGTGCTTGCAATACTGTATGTTGACTGACATATAATCGTCTAACACTTGAAATGGTCAAAATGCATTTGCAAAGCAGTAATATTAGACTACACACTGGCAGGAATTTGGAATTTTTATTGTAGGTCAAACTCGGTAGCCTCTCACATGAATACATATGAAATCCTTCCTAAGGTCTATTATCTGGCTTCTGAATGGAAGTCAATGCTAAGGGCACAACCAATGGGTTGTTTCTGAGGAATAATACAGTATTTCTAAGCCCATTTTTTTCCCAACACAACAGACAACCGAGGTGGCAGGAGAGCAGAGCAATAACCTTTACCTTCAGCTGTCAGAAACAAAGCTCCAGAAGATTTCTACTCAACAGCAATCACACAGTTTTTTCACCTTCAGTCCCTGCCATGCGTGCACACACTCATGCACGCACTGCTCTCAAGGTAACATGAAAAGCCCTGGCAGATACGGAGACTTTTTAGGACCCTCATCTATCTCTCATGGCCAAGAGCGCTAGCGTTTAGCAAATGTCAACAGAAAATAATGCACACGCAAAGACAATCTTATTTGTTCAAGAATTGCTCTAGGACACTGCAGTTCAACACGACAGTCAGGAGCAGAAGAGCCACCAATATGGCAGAACAAAGAGTGTCCGCTCTGCCCCAGTTTTGTTTTCAACTCTTTTCTCTCTGTTCCAGGTAAGTCCCCCCTACATTTCTCTGTCTCTCTTCGCCCTGTTTCTGTTCATCTCTGCTGCAGCAGCAAAACAAATAAATATCCTTCTGGTGTTTTTCCTGCAAAGCTCCTCTGGCCAGCGCTTTTTCCTCTCCCACCACTCCTCCTCCTCCTGAATCCCTCTCTGTCATCTTCTTCTATATTCCCCCTCTAATAATCAGTTCCATTTTGAATGTTTTGATGAGCGTATCCCTCCACATTATGTATCACCGTTGCACGGCAGGTAGCTAATCAGCTAAAACATTTTTTCTATTATTGCTGCAGCAAATGAGAGAGAAAAAATAGTGAATTCAATAAAGTGCACAGCTCCAAGGGGCTTTCAGCCGAATGACTGTTTCACGGCATTGCTTCATCTCCCCATCTCACTGTGTTGTTTTCTTTCTTTAGCTGAGCTTCCTCACCACCTTTAAATGTTCTCTTTGTGTTTTTGATTTCCTTCCACACTTTATAATCACACATGGTAGCAAAAAACACAAAAACCAACATATTTGTTATAATTGCATTCCCTTAAAATTCAATGGCCTAACCAAATAACCTTTGGATGAACAAACAGCTGGTGAACGAGAAAGTGTCTGTGATGCAGCATATGGGAAAAAAATCTGATAACAAGTCACACAATCTAAAGTCATCGATGCATTCTAAGTTGTCAGAGTTGATCAACTTAGTTTTGCAGACTGACTGTAGAGACTGAGAAATTAAAGAAGTGATACAAAGTCACAAAAGAAACTCAGCAGCCCAATTAGTGGAGGCTCACAAGTGACGCATAGTCATTGCACAAGTGATGTGCCGCAGAAAATGCTACACAACCACCAAACACACATTACACAAAAACCAAATGTGATACAACCAGGACTTGGCTTTATTTATGAAAGAAATGGCCATGCTGAGTGTAGCTCTGCAGAAAAAAAGAACCTGGCTGAAAACACTGATCATCTGTATTAAGAAGGCTTTCTACAGGGCAATTTGGCCTCAGCCATATTGAACTTGACAAGACCGAAGTACTTGACAAGTGGTTTTCCAAATTTTCCCACCAAGGCCCACCATGATCCTGTAAACCCCTGCAACCAATTAAGTAACAACAGCAACCATCGAAGAATATCAGTGTCCTGCAGAGTTATTCTCAACACATGCCACTTACAAAGCTAGCCAAAACTTAAACAAACTTAATAAAACTATTTAGTGTATCAAAAAATATATATATTTTACTGCTTTTGAGCATCAGCCAACGGGGAGCTTAGACTTCTACTTTAAAAAAATGCACAACATATGTGTCCTAATCATAAGTTTGCACATTAAAAATATCCACAAAACAGCGTGTGAATCTCTTCAGACTTGTTGGAATCCAAATCAAGGAGATTAAAAAAAAAAAAAAACTGTAGTAGCAGTATTGTTTCATACCTGTGACTATGGCCATCAATGGCTTCTCATTATTTTCTGCTAAATTGGCAAAGTGGCGAAGGTGAGTGCAGGCGGGAAAATGAGGATAAGTGCAGCCGAATGACAAGCAGATGCTTAAAGCCAAGGAAACTGTCAACTCAGACGGGTGAGGGCTGTTAGGTACAAGGCCTTTAAACACTTTCACCTGTCATCTTAATTGCTTTAACTGTCAAAGTTACAGCCCAATTAGACATGATTCTTTATCTGCTCAGGCTGGAAGGAGCAGCACTTGATATTCAAATCATCCTTTCAAATATTTAAAATCAAACATCATGACAATGATGTTAATTATCAGAAATTGCAGCTATCTGGAATGAAACAAATGATTAAGGACTATCAATTTGTAGAGTGAGGATTGGTGTGAGAGCAGGACATTGGTTTGTCATTGGAAGTTCAAAAGAAGAAAATGGAAAAAAACATTCAGAGGTGTGAATATTAATTTTACATTTAAAGAAGACAGTCAAAAGTACAAGGTGAAGAAACCATAATGGTAGCTTTAATTTTAGATAGATTGTAACATTTACCTCATATTGGTGAATAATGTTTGAAGAAGTCTCACTGGAACTTCATTTTCTTATGTGTCAGTGGATATCTGCTTATATATGTAATTTTTTCAAAATCTTCATGACTTCTATTGATTGTTTTTCAGGCTGAAAAGTAACACAATCATGTTTGTGTGGTACAAATACAGTGGATACATTAGTGATCATCATCACTGTCATGGTTTTCCAATAATGCTCAAACACACTAACATAAGACAATTTGTTTTTGGACCATGCAGCTACAATGTACTTGCAATAAGCAGGAATATGCTTTGTTTGATTTTACTGTTTTAGGTTTTACCAGAGTGGAACTCTAAAAATTCAGAGAGGAAACCTTTAAAACCTAAATACACACTTGGGGAAACAAGATGAGGATAGGCTTTCATTGTGTGTGTGTGTGTGTGTGTGTGTGTGTGTGTGTGTGTCTGAGTGTGTGTGTGTGTCTGTGTCTGTACATCTGTGTGTATCGCTGAGGACAGTCACGGTTTTTTGGAGTTATGTCGCTATGACAATCCTACGCACGCTGTAGGGCCTGCATGTCACTGTCATGGCAACACATCACGTGTGAATACCTCCCTCTGAAAATAGTAGCTTTGATTAAAACACTGGATTATAATTAGAGGGCCTGCCCAGGCCCCCACGGCACATAGGCTTCCAATTTCTCGGATAACTGGCTGGGTCCCAAGGGCCTCTAAAAATCCTACTAAGGGTCTCATAGTGTTGATATGCTGATATGATCACAGGGGATGTTTTTGCAGCAGCCAAAGGGCTCCCTTGAGGTTCAGCCAAGAGCCGAGGGCCCAGGCCTTTGGTTTGTACTTTGTAGCCTCATTGTGCATTGGAGGAAAGTGTTGCCTGCATGTCCTGGTGGTGAAGGACAGGAAGGTAAAGTTCTTCAGCAACAATTGACAGCAAAATATATGTCCGTTGAGATATAACATAGATTTAGTCGCGTAACACTTGGATTTAATTGAAACGTATCATGAACCTTGCCATGAACCTATTAGTTATTGGATATTTCTTGTAATATTGTTGTGTTTTCCTGTCTTGTGAGCACAGCTTTCAGATTTCTTAGAGTGTGCATGTTTAGTTTGGGTTTACATAGGGTTTAATGAGGGATTGTTCAGGTTGTTTCCCCTTGAAGCTGCCAAAATTTACCAGAGGCATTGGAAACCCTCTTCGAAACTTGCTGAAATATTTCAGAGAAATCAAACACTTGTTGAAACACTTACTATCACCAGTATACAAGACAAGAACCTTCAAATTCAAAACAAAAGCAGTTTCCTATTTCTGCTCCACGTTTTCAGAAGTGTGGTCTTGAAAATGTTTATTTTGACAGCCACAGACAAGGCAAAGACCATCCATGTTACTTGTAGCAAGATCACACACTCTCACTTATTAATGAAGGGCACTATTTAATGTAAATGGAAAACACTGATGGATTTTGTCCTTCCAACGGGATAAATCAGGAAAGGTTTGAGAAATCAAAACATCAGTTGAATTGACTGACTTCCAAAATGAGTACATCTCAATTCAATCATATAATCATCCATGAAGGCGAACTCTTGTCCCCATCTTGATGCCAGTTACCACAGCACACCCTGAGAGGTGAGTGTCGGGTGTTTTGGTTCTTTTCTCAGTGTGCTTTTCCAAACAGTGTTCATAGTGGATTTCCATGAAATGAAATGCTTGCAGCCAGGATGGATCATTTCATAAACAACAGTGGAGGGACTATACTAAACACTTCAAAAGCATATCCAACAAGACATTGCTTGGAAACTAGTTGTGAGCAATCTCCAGCTCTGCAAATCACCTGCAGAATGAAATTTCACCCCACAAGTACAAGTGCACATGGGGGGCCCTCCCCCAAGCACCCCCACTTACGCTCGTTTTTTCAGACTGAATTTTCAGAACTGTTGCACTTGGTTAGGTTCTCTTTCATGATTAGTGGTGTGGTGCAATATCCGCCAACTAAATATGTTGCACAGGTGGTGCTTCTCTTTCACATGTTTTGTGAAAGCCCATGTGAGGGATGTGAAAAGGTGTGACGATGCTATGGACAGCGAAATGCTGCTTGCAACATCATTTGTTGGTGGGTCAGTGATGCTCTTGGAAAGCATATATAATGTAGACCTCTATAGGCTGGATGACTGCGGACTCCTACAGCTATTGTACTGCAGTTGAAAATTGCTACCGCATAACTGGACTCTGGGGCAGTGAAGGCAAGTTCTCTGCAGTGCTGAATCACATTTCTCTTACTTGCAATCTGGTGAACAAGTCGAGGATCTGTCACGTAACCTCATTACCATATACAGTAATAATATATAGCAATATTCAAACCCTGCCAATGATGCCATTGATACAGTTTTACAACTGCAATCTGGAATGATCCTGAAAAGGATGTTGCATTAGTGATTAGTGTTGCTCTAAATAATTAATTATCCAGTAACAACACATAAATGATCCTGTATTTTCTTCTTCCATTTTAACATGCTTCTTAACAAGTTATATAGCCTCCTGCCTCTTACACCCATTCTTTCTTTCTTCCTTTCCTCCTCTCTCTGTTCTCTTTTGTCTCTGAAGAGTGGGGTCACTACACCCCAATGAAGTTACTTGCTGAGCGTGAGAACATCATTTAAAGATTTACCACTCAGATCTAAGCACACATTGTAGTTATTGCACAGATTTATGCTCTTGCACTTTCCATTTGGGTGAAAGGTTTACTGGGGATTGGATTTGAATATCCCTGGTATGATTTGCACTGTACAAAGGTGGCTTAGTGGAGTTCACCTTGTTAAGTCAGGCAATTAAAGTCCTGTCATACACACATATCCGAGCTATTACACAGAATGTGGGGGAAATACAAATGAGCAAGAGAAAGAAGAATTGAACCACAATAATAAACTCTGTACCTCAATATGGTTTAGTGACTTTATGAGGCTCTGAATTTTCAAACATAGACATTCAACTGTTCGATGGGAATTACTAGTTACCTTTGCCAGAGAGGTTATAAGATTGTCCCTGGTTGGTCAGCTCATTGGTTAGTTTGTTTCTGTCAATTTATGTTGTAACAACTGATGAAAAACACAATCTCTGTTGTGTCACTTTCAGGTTTACTTAGCAATTGACATTCTGTATTGGTCTTACCCAATCAGAAGGTTATTTTTGCGTTCAATGTGCTCATTGTTTCTGTGTGCTGTTGTGCGACTTGGAGTTCCGCTGCAAAAGGTATGTCTCAAGTTTGCCTCGCCTTAGCTCAATGTTTTGACTCACTGTATTACCTCATAGCATTAACTTAGGCTGCAGGTGTACATTATTAATGTGTAGTGTAAGGGACTGTCATTTACTAAGTGCCTTGTAGTTAGAAAATTTGATTAAAAACAATCAATAAAAACACCTCAAGAGGTTTAAGTAGGCTTATAATAATTTTTGATACAGATCATTAATACAATAATAGTTTTGAAAACCCCTCATGCGGTGTGGAATCTTGTCTTTTGACTCGTGCCTCATTTGTTGTAACTGGACTTTATTTGGAACACACCCAGCAAGTGGCTGCTTTAACTAGGTATTTTCCAAAGGTGCTGAGATCCAGTGTGGAAGTGAGTAAAACCAAAGCTTTCACATTTTCATTAAGTCCCTGCCCAAAACAACAGAGACCATGGACTGTCCTATTGTCAAAACAACATTCCGTATAAAATGGGAAATCATCAAGATAAAGTCAAAAAGGAGATCCTCTGTAAGTGGTACAAAACTGATTCTGTGTTGAACCTGTGCAGTTGATACCTACTTTGAGTATTAATGAGGGGGGCCAACTTTTAAAGGTAATGTTGAGCAGTCAAAGGGGTCTTATCTACAAATACAAGACGTGCAAACAGACCGCCCGTCAGTGCCAACTCTGTATCAGCCTTCCATTGAACAACAAAATAGGAAAGGGGTGGGGGTGGGGGGCTTCCAGTGTTAAAAGAATGTGTGTATTGACATACTCTGGATGAACATGAGCAATATATCTAGGCAAACAAAGTGTGTCAAGGACTGTCAGCAGATAGTTCCCCAGCTCATTTAACATTATCTGAGGGGCTACAGACACAATGTGCCGTTGGCTTTGTACTAATATGCATGTGTCTAAATACAGCCCAATCAAATGACAATAACAACCACAAATGTTTTAATGGGATTGAGAATAATGTCGCCTGAGAGCGCACATCCTCCTTCGTGTGTGCTTAACTGTGTCAGAGCTCACACAGGTGGAATCTGTTATACCTCCAGGGAGTTCATGCACAGGTTACAATTGTGTCAAAATGCTCCTGCAATCACTTTAATTAACATTCAAACACTGTAAAGAAATTTAATATGATGGTGTAGTAATAGAGGCAAAGTGAGCGTGTTTCTGCTTACAGATAGTGTAGGTTTCCACAAAGGAGCTTGTCTTGACGCTCTCAATAATCCCCTCGTTATTATCCACATGAATGAAAAAATCCACAGGACATCAGAGCTTTAACAGTTTACTTAAGTAAAAAAAGGGTGATACAAAAAAAAATCCTAATTGTGCATTAAGCATAGCATCCATCACATTCAAAAACAGTAATAACGAGGTAGCAAGAGAGAAAAAGTAAAGATTCAGAGAGGTCAAAAAAACGTCTGGCTCCACCTTGCCCGACTGAATGTTTGACTGCTCTCTCGGGAGCTTCAATTAAAGTAATTAAAAGTGCACAGCATTCTACAACACCAAAATCCCATTTGCCCCCATCCACCACAAATACCACACAAGTTACATTTCTATCTGCTGAGTCCAAACTTCTCAAGTTGTTGTAAAATTGATATCCACTTTTTCCAGCTATTATTTGACACTGTTTGGCAGGTCTTCATCCCAGCTATACTTCTGCTGGCATAAATCTTGCAGCATTCTTTTGGCGGGAAGTATTACTGGAGCGAGGAAGCCCAGCGGATCAAAGATGGAGCTGACGACAGAAAGCAGGCCTCTACTGGTGTGGGGTCGATCCTTGAGGTTGACCTTAAACTTGAACTGATCTGATTCAGCACACCACTGGATTCCCGGTGCTCTCTCCAGAGCTATAGTCCAGATCTTGAAATCCTCGGGCTATGTCCTCTTCAGGAATGAAATTGAGCAACTTCCAGCTGTTGCTTGCCCATTTCTTTAGCTGGAATCCACTTTTCACCAACATGCTTCTCAAATCAGCACAAAGAGTGACTGCTGTGTCTTCATCTGTAGTCAACTCAAGGCAGTCATCCAGGTAGAAATTTGTCTTGACCGCCTTGGCAGCATCTGGACCAAGTTCCTTCACAAAATCTGTTGCACATTGTTTAAGTGCAAAAGCTGCAACACTTGGTGATGATGTTGCACCGAAGATGTGAACCAACATGTTGTGTTCAACAAGCTCCCGATCGTAGTTCCCATCAGGCCACCAGAGGAACCTGAGGAGATCCATGTCTTCATCGCTGACTCTGACCTGGTGGAACATGGCCTCAACATCAGCCATAACCACCACAGTCTCTTGACAGAACCTCATGAAGACCCCCACGAGAGAGCTTGTTAGGTCTGGCCCCTGCAGGAGCCCTTGATTCAGCAATGTTCCTCCAAACCTTGATCCACAATCAAACACAACTTGAAGCTTTTGCTTTACTGGATGTCTGACTCAATGATGAGGCAGATACCATAGTCGCCCCTCATTGGGCTCATTTTTAGCACAGTTGAGCTTCACCGCATAGCCTTTCTTGAGGATGTCATTCATGAATGCAACATATTCTGCATGAAACTTGACATTCCTTAAGAAGCTTTTCTTTAAGTTTAATGAGCGTTGCTCAGCAACTGATCTGTTGTTGGGCATGCACAATGACTTGTTCTTAAAGGTGCCATGACATTAAAATTCCCTTTTCTGGGGTTTTGGGGGTATAATATGACCCTTGAGTGTCAAAGTTCCTGTTCATGATTGGTCAGCTTTCTCTCTTTGTTCAGAAACAGTCCAATCTTAAAACAGATTCTCATGCTATGAAAAACTGGCATGCTTCTGTTGGAAATTTCTGAGAGCGGGCGGCACCCTCTTGGGCCGCCGTGTCCGAACGGCAGGTTCTTTTGTTACTGTCAGGTCCTGATGCAGGTTTTTAGGCAAGACACAAACGAGATTGAGGCTGATGTTCAAGTTGAACACAAGTGTGACAGATTTACTATTGATTAGCAAAAAGATTACAAAAGTTAAAGCAAATGGAGTTTAAAAACAGGATTCTGCACAGGAGTCTGGCATGCTTTCCCCCGAGAGGTGGGCATGTAAGAGCCCCGTTTTTTCTTTGTCCAGATGCATTTTACTAGCTGGTTGGGCCAGACAGGTCCCGCCTTCCCTAACAGATGTGTTGTCTGTATGTCCATCTAACGTAAGCAACATAAATCAAAGTGTCGGCCATGCCAGTCGGTCCCTCAGGGTTGGTATCCTCCCTTTGTGTTTTAATGCTGTTGAGACACACAGGAGAAACTAACTGTGTTAAAGTTCAAGTACTCTGTGTTGTTTTGTGAAGCATGTAATCCAGAAATTCATTGGTAGTGAATTTCTCTAACACTACATATTTTATTTTCTCCAATGAGAGCACACTCTGAAGCAAACAGCTTGCCCTCTTGCATCCCGACCTGCCCCCTTCATTGACGCGATGGAAGTGAAGTTGGAATTTAGCAACGAACTGATTTTAAAGAACAACGCTATACCAACACTGAAAGACACAGCGATATCATCACCACCCGCAAGTTTATTTATTTTGTAAATGCTGTCTTGTCTGAAAAACGAAATTCACTGTCTGAAGAGCCCATGATGCTAACAGATTAACTATTCTGGTTAGCAAACGAACACCACCAGCAACAGTGAGAAAGTCCGTATTTTTAATAATAGTCATTTTTTTGTATCCGACACTGAGGTTTACTCAGCTGTGTGGTTTAAGAAAGTGGTTTAATAAATTGCTTGTTGAGAGTCACGTGTGTCCTCACTGTGTGTAAACAAGCTGATTTAAGCCTGTTGTAGCCAATCAGAGATTAGCTCAACTGCAAAAATGTTTTTTTTCTTTTGATAAATAACATATACATCTTACCAACTACATGAAGTAGTTCATGGGACCTTTAACTGGAAGGCAGACACTGTAATGGCCATCCACAAGTTTTGAGGATTGAGACACCATGTTAATGAACTGGTGATCATCCTTAGACATTTCCATGTCTTCATTTAGTCCAGCATCAGGAAAGTCTTGCTTAAGCTGCTGCTGCCATAGCTCCTCTAGCTTGGCTCCTGTGATTCGATTCGCAGTGACTTCCTTTAAGTTGTTTGTCTCCATCATTTTCACCCCTGAGTGGCCCGTTCACTGTCTGTTCACATAATATTGTTCTTACAGCATATGGTCCGTCACCCATACTGCTGATCACTTGTCGTGGTTCCATCGACCAGGGAACATTTGCTCCAATGAGCAATCCAATCTGCTTAGATAGTGGGAACTTTCACCTCCTTTAGGTGAGGCCAGCTGTTTACATCCTCTTGGTGGGGAATGTTATCTTTGTTTACTGGGATGGTGTTCTGTGAATACACAGAAAGTTCTATGAACTCGTCACCGTTCAGGCTGCTGACAGTCACAATGCGAGTGTTCAAAATGGAAACATTCCCCATTGTTCGTAATGAGATGCTTTTATTGCGTCCATTCATGTTGAGCTGATTGATCAATGACTCTGTAGCAAAGGTGGGTGAATTACCTGGATCCAAGAATGCATATGTTGTCACCGTCTTGGTTCCTTTTTGCGCCTTGGCACATACTGGAATGATTGAAAAAAACACAGTCTTCCTTACTGGCCCCAGTGACACCAAAAGCTTCCATTGTTTGCACAAGGGCACTTGATACCGGCTGTTGCTCACAACTGTCTTTTGCTGCTTCTATTTGTGAGTCTTTAGTGTTCATGTGCAGCAGTTTGGGATGCAATCGAGAACAGTCCTGACACTGAACCTTCTCTCTGCAGCTGCTACTCACGTGACCATGTTTCAAACACGCAAACACAAACCTTTGCTGTAGAACCAATGTTCTACAGCATGACATCGATGTGAAGGGTGCAACATCGATAAAACAACACCACTACCGTGTGAATCCAGTGAAACGTGCCCTGATGAAGCAGGAGGCTGAGTTCCTTACAAAACACGGGTGAGCCACGCCCAGTTCCAGCCCCTGGAGCTCGCCCTGTCTGCTAGAGGCCAAATCTGATGGTTCCCCACGTTTTATTACAGACTTCCGAAAAGTGAATGCTGTCACTGTTACAGATTCCTATCCTTTACCCAGGATGGAGGACTGTGTGGACAATCTGGGCACAGCCACGTTTGTGAGCAAGCTCAATCTGCTTAAAGGGTATTGGCAGGTGCCACCAACAGACCGT
>JASSRZ010000002.1:1390764-1404807 GCA_032164315.1 Malacoctenus gilli
GACAAGGAGAGGGAAGAGAAAGTCCCTCCTCCACACACACCTGGTTCTCAATAGCTATTCTGAGGCAATCAAAAAAAAATCACATCAAAGAGGCATGTTTATGTTGTATTTAAACAACTACTTTATGTCTGGGTCAAAATGACCCGCAACATCATCTTTGTATACAAACTGTGTGCAGACACTCCTAAACACATCAAAGACTCCAGATTTTACTCAAAGGTTCATGACACTAGATGAGGAAAAGTCACAAAATTTCATGGAAAAAAAATAAGAAAAACCTGCAGTTTGGTCAACTCAAAAATTGAAACGGGTCAAATTGACCCGAAACATAATACAAGGGTTAAACAATTCCTCACTCATTCAGCAAGTGAAGAACTGCAGGCTGGTTCACAGTACAGAGAGTTGTTTTGAAGTTGCTCCCTTTTGCTAACCGAGCTGCAGAGCCACAGCTCCTTCCTTGCACGTATCGATCCATGTCTTATGAAGAAGGGAATCCTGTGGAAATCCTTTAGTGTTCTGCTATGTAAAAAAAGAAAGTCCAAAACAGTCCAACAGTTCATTTCAGAGGCTAGAGTCTGGGCATGGATGTAGAGGTTAGTCTGGGAAGAACTTGAATAATATGCAACTGGAGAAAGCCCTGGGCCCCTGTTGAATTCCTAAAACACTTCTGGACAATGCTGGAGCCACTGTTCCTAAGAACTGCTAAAGAAGCAAAAGAAACTGCATGTTGTTCCCCTCATATGAACTACCTTTTACAAAAGTAATACATAGTGTGATGGCCCCTCACTTGTTGTTACGGCAGTTTAATCATTTGTGCTCTCCTGTAAGGTGCTCTGGGCCCTGGAGGCAAGTAAAGATCACGTGGGTACTAAATGGTACATAGCGGGCCTTCACGGCTCTCTTGCTCATTCCTCATGCCAGCAGCTCCTGGGGCTAACACTGGCCAGCCAGGGCAGCCTCTATCGCGTTCCATCCACGGTCCAGCCATGCAATGTTTTTTTCACGGGGGAGGTTTGTTTTGGCAGGTCAGATTTTCCTCCTCAGTGAAAAGTCTCTAAGGGGTAATGATGTGCGGTTCTACCTAGAGACCAAGATGAGCTCATTTCTGATTGGCTACGACCTCACTTGGAAACCTGGTCCAACACGCAATGAACGTGGCAAAATCATGGAGTTGGTGGGCCCTGAAAAGGGAGTGACATGTTTCCTGCCATTTCAGTAGATTGTACAAGAACCTGTTAACAATTTACAAAATAAATAAATAATAATAGCAATTTATGCCAGCCAGCCTGAACTTTTCTCTTGCATTACAACATGGGCTTCTGTAACAACAGGCATAAATCAGCTTGTTTACGCACAGTGAGGACACACGTAATTCTGAACAAGCAATTTATTAAACCACTCTCTCAAAACCACACAACCGAGTAAGCCTCAGTGTCAGATACAAAAAATGATTATCATTAAAAACATGGACAATACAGACATGCTCACTGTTGCTGGCGGTGTTTATTTGCTAACCAGAATAGCTAATCTGTTAGCATCATGGGCTCTTCAGACAGTGAATTCAGACAAGACAGCATTTACAAACTAAATAAACTTATGGGTGGTAATGTTTTCGCTGTCTCCTTCAGTGTTGTTATAGCATTATTCTTTAAAATCAGTTTGTTGCTAAATCCCAACTTCCCTTCTATCGCCGTAATGAAGGGGGCAGGTGGGGGGAGCTGTTTGCTTCAGAGTGTGCTCTCATTGGAGAAAAATAAAATACGTAGCATGCCAGTTTTTCATAGCATGAGAATATGTTTTCGGATTGGACTGTTTCTGAACAAAGAGAGAAAGCTGACCAACCATGAACAGGAACTTTGTCATCCACTTTTGACATTCACATGCTCTCATCAGTACCCAGAGGGTAATATTATACACCCAAAACCCCAGAAAAGTGAATTTTGATGTCATGGGACCTTCAAATAAATTTGGATTCAGGACATCACTCATCCAGTGGATATCTTCTCTATACATCTCACCTGAAGCGACTGTGACCAGGACCAGATTAATACTTCGTTGCACCCCAAGAAACAATTTTCAAGGGCCCCATCATCACAACCCCAAGATCAATATATTCTGGCCACATTCAAAAAATATATTTCCAGAGTATCTGTCATAGCAGATGTGCACTCCCCTGAGCCCAGACTGCAAATGAATCACACATGCGTGAAGTCGCCCTTGGTTGAACCAGAGGGGGAACTTAATGTGAAGCTTTCTTTCTAAAACAAATCACTGCAGTAAAATAAATCACAGAATGTATTACTGTATGTACTGTAAGGCTGATTTCTAAGCCAAAAAAACAAACTTAAAAAACTTCAGTAAATCCGTTGGCCCCGAGTCTGGATAAAGGAAGGTTGATACTGTCACAATAAAAAAACAAACAAGAATCAACAAAAGAAAGTTCATTTGGAGTTCTAGATGAATCTAGGGTGTTTTTTTACTCACTTTTTGTCTCTCCCACAATGTTGTTTCTCTCTCTTACATCGTCAATTACATGACACACCGAGTAAAAAATGCAAATTAGGTGATGTTGTCATTTAGTGACTTTTAGCATCTTTGACAGCAGCCAATAGCAACTTTCCTTACAGAGGAGTTGGAAACACTTGTCCCACCTCTTTGTCCAATTCAGAACTCGTTCGCCTCAGCAAAGTTATATATTTGCAAAGTTTCTCCATGACAAAACGCACAATGTGAATGATACTTTATAGAATCCAATGACTTCCAGAATAGATCCCCATCTCTGCTATGGGAAACTGGGAAGGCCGTATTAAGAGGCAAAATTATATCCTATTCTTCCTACAAGAAGAAACATGAACAACAAGTTGAACAGGACTTGACAAAAGCAATCAAACGCTTAACGGAAGAATATGCACTTCATCCTTGCGATAAAATCTGGTCTGAATTACAAAATGCTAAAATCAAACTAGACGACATCATATCAAAGAGATCTATATTTATATTACAGCAGCTGAGATATCAACACTTTCAGTACAACAATACCTTTGGTAAATTTCTTGCCACCCAGCTCAAGTGTAATCAAGAAAAAAACCCTGATAACATAAATACAAGATACAAATGGCAAACAGACACAATCACCACAAGAAATCAATAACATCTTCTCCAATAATTACCAAAAACTCTACTCAACTACAACCACACCAACTCAAGAGGACATCCAGACATTCCTTGACACCCTCAGACTACCTCAACTGTCTGAGGAACACAAAGCTGTGCTCGAAAGCCTGCTGACATTGGTTGAATTACAGGAGGCCTTGAAAAATATGCAACCGGTGAAAGCCCCGGGCCCCGATGGTTTTCCTTTTCAATTCTTAAAACACTTCTCGACAATGCAACAAGGCAGCTCTAATTATGAATTGCCTCACATCATAACCATTCACTCTGCAGAGAGGCACCAGACAAGGTTGCCCACTTTCACCATTACTTTTTGACATTTTCATTGAACCACTAGCAACAGCAATATGTCAGAACAGCAGCATCCGCGGGATCAACACACCATTATCCGAACACAAAATAAATTTATACGCAGATTATATCTTACTTTATCTGCAAAAACCTCAATCATCCTTACAACAAACTCTTAACACCATCACCAGATTCTCAAATCTCTCCAACTACACTATAAATTGGTCAAAATCAACAATTCTACCATTGACGGAGAACTCCTGGAATCCTGCAGAGTAACATCCTCGCCTCCCCTTCGCCATAGGCAAATACCTCAAATACCTCCGTATAAGTATTTCGTCCAATTTATCTGAATTCGTGCATCATGACCCTCATGTCCTGCCATTTCTTCGAGCCAGGCCCACACTGGCTGACCTCTTAAACTCACGACACCTTTTTCTACCACATCTATCCACTTCTATCACACTGCATACAGATTCCCATGGGAGGCGCACATCATTCAGGGTTTGAGTGCTTGGCTGGAGGTGGGCACAATGCCCTCCACCCGCTTCCCCCAGCACTCAGTTTTAATGCATTATACATTACGCATCTGGGGGCAGGCGGGCTCCCCGGGAGAGGGTAATCATCTGGTGAGTCCACCTTGCTCCCAATTTTAAAGCACCCCATACGCATACATCTGGGAGGACAGGCAGGGCTGCACTCGGTTTGCTCACCTGGGGAGGTGAGCACTCCGGGTCTCCTCACCCTGCCTGTTGTGACCATTTTATGGCACCACAAGACTCATGCACTTGTACTTAGCCACGGTGTAGGGAAAAGTTCTCTAAATCTGGGAATTTGGGGAACCAGTAAAAGGTTTGGTGGTGGGTTTTCACATAACCAACAAGGTTCAGCTCGTGGGGCCCAGCTCCTCATGGCAGGATTGTCAAATTGAACACCCGGTGGTTTTGGCCCCCGAGGCACGGCTGCCTCATGGGGCTGCTGTCCGTTGTCGCTCACTAGCTGGTGGGGGTGGTCTCGTGCTCCTGTCCAGGCCCCCTCCTTGGGTGGGGGGGCAGGCATTCTCTTTTATAGGACTTGCTGCAGCCTCGGCTAGGGCTGGGAGGCTTCATTGCGTCACCTCCCTGGGGGAGGAGATGGGGCTGTCCCTGGGTGTTTGGGTGCCTGTCCGCTATGGCCGCTCTGCATCGAGGTGATGGAGGCGTGAGATGAGTCATGGTTCCAGTCCCATCTTCCCTGCTGCCGGTCCGCTCTCTTGCTGTGCTGGTTGACCATGCTGGGGTCACCGTCCGGTGTCCCGTTCGGCTTCTTGGGCTGTAGCGGTTGGGGCTGCGGGTGGCTGGGGATGCCAGGGGTTGTGCGGGACTGGGGTGGCCATGGTGGTAGGGAACAAAGGGGAGAGGGTGGTATGGATGGGTGGTGGGGGGGGGGGCGGCGTGTGCCGCATATCTCTGTGGCTATGCCGTCAGTCCCGGATGTGGGATGGGCGCCTTCCATCCCACGGTTGGGGATCATGTTTGCATCCAGTTGATGGATGGCTGTTTGGGGCGGGCTTTATGGTTTACATCTCAGTGGGTCTGTGGTTGCCCGGTTGACCTGTCACCATCGGTTTGGGCCTGGCCTGGGGCTTTGGTTCTTCGAGTTATCCCCCCACCGCGTGAATAGTGAATGCTCACCACTCCAGTTAAGTCAGATACTGTAACCTGGTGATAGCTTGATAAACTCAGTGGCAATTTTATTACCACTCCACAGTCGAGTCAGGTGCCTGCTAAGTGGCCACAGATAATATGACTCAGTATATATTCTGTGTCCACTCTAGCGTCACTGACTTTTTCACTCCTATCTCTACTTACACACCCCTTCCTAGCTCTAGTTACTCCTTGCTTTTGGCACCAGCTTATCATCCAACTCTTTGATTAGTCCTCTCACCCCCCCCCCCCTCACAATCACTCCCACCCTCTCCAACCCCACTTCTTTCTTCCCTTCCCTCTTTATTTTGTCCTTTCTGCACAGCCCTTATTGTGCACCACTTAACCTGATGATAACTCCCAGCAAGATGGCCATAAGCCATTGAGGGCAGGGGATGGTCACAGTTATTTTAAAAAACAATTAAAATTGCATTTATTCTATACAAAATTACACCTACAGTCATGATATACTTATACTTAAGTATAAATGCAGACATACAAAAAAAATGTTTTGTACTGACAAAGGCAGCTGCGGAGGCACTCAAAATACAGAGAAAGATGGTCAGTATTGCAGAAAAAGTTACACTTCTGGACATGCAAAAGGAAGGAAGAAGCTCTATGGCTGCAAGGCATTATTACGGAACACAGTAATGTATAATAATTGTAGACACTAAAGATGACAAGTTCGTGGATTTCACCTGTTGCGGGTTCATTTTGGAACGTAACCCCGCGATTAACAAGGGTACTTGACTCCCCTGTTCCGGAAAGCTATAAACCCTCCGCAAATCGCCTCTTTCCGCAACCACTCCGTGACGGCTCCCACAGTGCAAGATCCTCAGAGAGTAGATGTGCTAAGATACAGAGGCTGCTCCCAGAATTGACAGCCAGTTCAGGTGTTGGTGAGACCGGACAGCCGTCATCACCGCTTCCCTCAATGGTTGCACTGACAGCAGAATATGGGTTGTTGTTTGAAGATGCTGCCAGTGGCTCTTTGGCCTCTGGGCTGCTAAGGTGAACTCGCGCTGGTGGTGAAAAGTCCTGGTTGGCTGAGTTGCTCTTGTCGTTGAGGGAAACTGACTTCGTAGAACTGTCCGCCTCAGGGAAGTGAATAATTTCCCTACTTTAGGCAGATACTTTCAATACTTTACGTTTCTGATGTCGTCCTTTTTTAATTTTTGTTTTTTGTTTCCACTTAGTTTCTCCATATCTGAATTTTTTCTGTTGTAGCGACGACTGACGTCATATGACCTGCTCAGTTTTGTTGATCAGTGTCACCTTGACCTGTGTCATGTGGACTGACCAATGAGGAGAGGTCTTAACTCTAGGCCCTCTCCTTATTGGTCAGTCTGCATGAGACTGATTCTTAATTTATTGTCAGTCACAAGCTTCTGTAGAGCTCAAAGTCACAGGTGGGCCATTTGTTTAAATGTGTTTAAAGTGTGATATTACCTGATACAATATTTTACTTGTGTACTGTCCTGGCCCCCTCGAGTTTGTAGAACCCTGGGCAATTGCCCAGTTGCCTTGTATGGTTAATCCGGCCCTGACTGTTACAGTGAATGGCATTACATCACAAGCGTTTACTTTGCTGAAAGGCACCAGGCAAGGAGGCCCACTTTCACCATTTCTTTTTGCTATCTTTATTGAACCACTTGCAAGAGCAATACGACAGAACAGCAACATCCCAAGGCTCAATACACCATTGTCCAAACACAAATTATATTTATATGCAGACGACGTCTTTCTTTATCTGTATTCTTACAGATAAAGTAAGACGTCGTCTGCATATAATTAAAGGTATACATTTCAATCATCCTTCCAACAAACTCTTAGCACCATCACCAGATTCTCAAATTTCTCTGACTACACTATTAACTGGTCAATATCAACAATTCTATCATTAGCCGAGTACTCATGGAAGAGTGCAGACCAACACCCTCCCCACCCCCTCACCGTAGGCAATATCAAGTACCTCAGTATAAATAGTTCATGGATTTTATCTGAATTATTTCATCTCAACTGGAAAAGACCAATCTTCCCATCAATCTGATATGACGGATTAACACCATAAAAATGAAATGTATACCTTTAATTAATTACCTGTTTTCCTTGATACAGTTTATACCCACGTCAAAATTGTTTCAAACAGTTGGCTGCACAACTACTAAATTCTCTTCAAAAATCCAACCACTGCAGGGGGTCTGGATGCACCCAACTTCCTCAACTATTAAATTGCTAACCACTTTCAATATATCTCTAAATGAGTGCATCCAAATGTAGAATAGAATTCATTTATTGAATTAGAACAAATGCATTGTAATCATATTAAACTTTCTGATCTTCCCTCTATTACGACCACCTTAAAAAAAAACAATTGTCTTAAAAATCAGATAATCAAATCCACCCTCACTGCATGGTACACTTGAAATGAGTGGTTCTCAATTAAAAACCTCTTAACTCTGTCCTAAATGGCACAACCCAGACCTTGTAAATAATAAAGAGCTTTACTTCGGCACTTGGGAAATGAAGGGCATCACCCACCTCCACCATTTACTACAACAAAGATTCAGTCATGAACTATACTGAACTGTTCCAGAACTTCCAAATACAAGGGGGGAGTTCTTACAATACCTAAAAGTTAAACAGACTATCAGGAAATACAATCTCAGAGCTCACAAGCAGCATAGAACCTCCAGAATCTGGCAAAAACATACAGTTTACTCTCAAGTTTACAAATCGGTTCACCTACCACTTTCAAAATGTGAAACAGCTGTTATTTATGACCACAACCAGTGTACACAGATTTGCAAAAATACATACAAAATGAAAGAGAACAAAAATTGCAACTTATTCAATTAGATGTACTTCAAAGAACACAATTAGAGGTACTTCATAGAACACACGTTGAATATAATGGGTTTCAGTGATACTGACAAATGCTCACAATGCAGTCAATAACACTTCAAATACATACTCTCATGCAATCTGGACATGTACTCCAGTCCAGCTGTTTTTCTAAGTTTGGGAAATTAAGAACTTAGGAATAGGTTTGGTGGTGGGTTTTCATTTAGTAAACATGATTCAGCTTGTGGGGCCTGACTCCTCATGACATGATGACTTAATTAAACACGGTGATAAGTGGTTTGCCGTCCCCAAGGTGTGACCGTCTCATGGGGCTATTGGCGCTTGTTGGCCTGGGGGTGGGTTTGTGGGCTCTTGTTCTGGCCCCTTCCTTGTGGGTGGGGAGTCGGATGGACGTTCCCTTGTCTGGAACTCACTGCAGCTGCAGGGTGATGGTGGTGGTGATAGTTAGCTTCCTCCTGCGGTTCGGGGTCGGGGTTGCATCCGGTGGATGGATGGATGTTTGGGGTGGGTCTCATGGACTGCAACTCTCTGGTTTTGCAGTGATCTGGTTGGCCTGTCACCAGTGGTTTGGGTCTGGCCCTGGGCTGTTGTTCTTATGGTTATCCCCCCACTGCATGAACAAAGAATACTAACCATTCCACATACATCAGTTACTATCTCCTGGGCATAGCAGGTTAAATCCACTGGCAATTTTATTGTCTTGTCAGGTGCCTGCTAAGTAGTGATGTGTATGTCATGAACAAGTGACTCAAAGCTTGTGAGTCACTTTACTGACTCAGGACTCACAAATGATCATCTCCAGCTAGCTGCTAAGAAGAAAACAGACAGTGTTTCATTGTTGACAGGCTGCTGTTTTAACTATTGTCGTATAAATATGTAAATTTATTGACTGTAGGAGTCCTGTGGAAAAGATTGAAACTCTATTTTTTGTTGACCTTTTCCTGCACGCAGGTGTGACACTGCATACAGCAGCAAGCGACAGTTTCACGAGTGAGCTGCTGCCTGCCTAACAATTCGATGGTACCTCAGCTGAAAGTGTGACACATAGTGACTCTCGGCCCATAGTGTAACATCCTTGGCTCAGATGTCGCTATATTAATCACTATGGCAGATAACAAGTGGAGGAGCTCTGCCCGCTATGAATGTGTGTTTTCCTTGATGGCAAACAGTGTGATGTATTGTCTGATATGAGCTACAAAACGTGCCATATGGCCTGTACAAGCTGCTTTGACATTCACTGCTTGGAGGAAATTCCCCCATTGAGTGAAACTCAAAGATTAGCTTGTCATGGAAGATTTATGAACTTTCATATAAAATAACTGTGATTAATACAAGCTATTAGGCCTACTGACTTTCTCCTGTTCCAGCCTTTATGTTAAAAACGACCGTCTCAAGAAACATCTCCTGCCCTCTCACACACACAGACACAACCCGACACACACACACACACACACACACACACACACACACACTTTTGTATATCTGATACTAAATCCCCTTTCAAAAATGTCAATCATAAGCTCTAGAAACTTTTAAGAAAAAGTGGAGATTTGAGCCTGTATGTTAAATGGGATAAAAAAATATCATAAATGCTGAAATGAAAATGAATAGTTTATAAAGAAATCACACTTGGCATACACACACACAAACAAACATATGTGCACCAATATATAATGGCACTCAATGGATTTTTTGCATGCAGCAACACATGTAAGTTGGAACATATTCTGTGGCTCGTTAGAACACTTGAATACATGCAGACTCCCTCCTGCCTGCATGCGTGCATACGTACGCATGTGCGTACATGCGTGTGTGTCAGAGGGAGGTGCAAGTGTTTGTCTAAGGGGATTATGCAATTACAAGTCTCGAGAAGATTTGAATTCAAAGGAAACTGGGATTCTCCCTCTTTGGATGTGAGCACACTTTCATGCTCACACAAAAGAAAACATAAAGAGGCTTGCCTCCACAGAGATTACTCTGCATGCTTGTAATCTACATATTGTGCTACAACATATTGCTGAAAGACTCCCACATGCATTTTTCTTCTGTGGATTAAATATCCTTGTGGTTTCATAGTTCTGTGATCCTACATTTTTACATTCATGACCAAAAGTTTTGAGAATGACAAAAATATAAAAACTTTTCACAAAGTTTGCTGCTCTGGGGTTTTTAGGTGTTTTTATCAGATGTTTCTATGGTATTTTAAAGTACAATGGAAGCATTTTCTAACTATCAAAAGCTTTTACTGAGAATTACACAGAGTTCATGCAAAAAGTCAATATTTGCAGTATTGACCTTTCTTTTACAAGACCTCTGCAATTCTCCCTGGCATGCTGTCAGTCAACTTCTGAACCAAATCCTGACTGATAGTAGTACATTCTTGCATAATCAATGCTTGGAGTTTGTCAGAATTTGTGGGTGTTTGATTGTCTACCTTCGTCTTCGTCTTGAGGATGACCACAAGTTCCCAATGGGATTAAGATCTGCGAAGTTTCCTGGCCAAGGGACCAAAATCTTAATGTTTTGTCGCCCAAGCCATTTTGTTATGACTTTTGATTTATGGCAAGGTGCTCAATCATGCTGGGAAAGGCATTCTTCATCACCAAACTGTCCTTGGATGGTTCAGAGAAGTTGGTTCAGAGGTTGTTGTGGTACTGTTCTTTATTCGTGGCTGTGTTTTTAGGCAAGACTGTGAGAGAACCCACTCCCTTGACTGAAAAGCAACTCCACACATGACTAGTCTAAGGATCCTTCACTATTGGCACGAGACAGGACTGATGGTTTCGCTCACCTCGTCCTTTCCAAACAAGCCTTCTTCCAGATGCCCCAAACTATCTGAAGGAGATTCATCAGAGAAACTGACCTCACCCTAGTTCTCAGCAGTCCAGTCCCGATCCCTTCTGCAGAATATCAGTCTGTCACTGATGTTTTTACTGGACAGAAGTGGCTTCTTTGCTGCCCTCCCTGACACGAGACCTTCCTCAAAAAGTCTTCGCCTTTTTTTGCATGCAGATGCACTCACACATGCCTGCTGATATTCTAGTTTGTGCACTGGTGGTGGCCCGATCCCACAGCTGAAACAACTTCAGGACATGGTCCTGGCACATGCTGGATTTTGTTGGGCGCCCTGCAGCCTGCTTGGCAACAATTGAAGCTCGCTCCTTGAAGTTTTTGATAATTCGATAGACGGTTGACTGAGGTGCAATCTTATTCGCTGCTATAAACGTTCCTGTTAGGCCCTTTTGGTGCAATGTGATGATGGCTGCACGCGTTTCCTTACAGGTAAATATGGCTAACAAATGAGGAAAAATGGTGTCAGGCACCATTTCCTTTTATAGTGTCCAGTCACTCAATCATAACAGATTAATCTCCAGCATTATCATCATCAGCACTTACACCTGTGTTAATGTGTGTGACACCTGTGTGTCATTGAAATTATGTGAGCTAGTCCTTTTGTGGTAGGGGTTAAATGCAGTGGAAATGTGTATTTTTTTTTTTATAAAGCTCATTTTCAAGGCAAAGAGGGACTTTGCAAATACAATTCTCAGATATACTTCTGTTGCAGTGGTCGCTACAACTATGGCAAACTGTGTCACTTTGATTTCTTGTTCTCTCCAACAAAGTTTCTCCTTTTTAGTCCTTGGACTTCTTTTTTTTTTATTTGCTCATTTTTCCTCGATCACAATGAGCAGGTGGCTCTGTCGTGATGTAGAAAGGAGGCATTTCACAGCCCCAGTGACATATTTGGTGATTTGTCCAGCTATTCAAAATCTGCCTATGCCTTTCGCTTTTTTAATATGTGTTTATTGTCACTGTCCTGTTGTCACTGATAACCCATTCACACAAGACACTCGGCATGAGGAAAGACAAAATCGTCACGTAAGGCACCTTTCTCACAGATCTTGGGTTAGATGACAGGGGGGAACAGACAGAACAGGGCTTTAGAAGAGGCTTCATTCAAAATTGCAAATAACAGAATGACAGTAATCACCCGAAGAATTAAACATGACCACAATCTGGTCTTCATACAAATTTTTGAGATCTGACAAGAATCAATTATGGAAATATTGCAATTTCTTTGTATATTTTGAATTGTAACATTATTTTGATCATAACCCTGAGAAAGTACCATCTGTATGCGATGGAAATGTTGGAAATACCAAAGAGATGAAAATGAGCAACCTCCATGTGATTGAAGCCTCCCACTAACTCTATCCTGTCCTGACATTTGGACTCTTCGAATCGATACCCAGGTTGATCAGTGTCTTGTAATTATATCAGAGCAACACACTGAAAGGAGGGCAGCTTCCTGCTCAGTCACTATCGAGCTGAATGGCAAGGACACACTTTGACCATGCAAATACAATTATAGTAACCTGCTTTAATGCAAGACGGATAACCAAAGGCTTTTTCCATGGCATCTGCACAGGACAACAGCAAATTTGAATCAGAAGAAGAAGCTGGAGGAGATCAGACATCTTTGGAAAAATGGAAGCACTAATCATTCATTCATCATGAGAGGGTAAAACAATGCCCTGTAATGTATTTTGCTTGTAGAGTCGAGATATGAACAGTGCTTTAGAGAAGAGAAACATCTGCACCTTTTGCAATCTCCTAAACATGAGCTGTGTTCCAGTACAATCAATCATAATGTTAAGACCACCTGCCCAGTGTTGTGTTGACAACAAATTGCAGTCAGATGCTGCAATAAATTTTTGCTTTTTTCCCATTCAAACTTTCTGAGGTTTTATAATTTTTATATACAGTGTGAAACTCAACAAATAGAATTAAATAATTATGATTATGATAATCCATCAAGGAAAAACAAAAAAAATTGTGAAGTTGTTCAAAATTCCAGTTTACTCTACAGTAGTTTTCTACTATGAATGTGACAAGGCATTGTGTGGCCCCTGAACAACAATGACTTTGGAAGATGACTTCAGGAAGATTGAGACATGACCCTTCCACTACCCCTGTTAGTTCACAATGATTGTGTATTTTGAAAGAATCCATTGTTTTTAACGTTGAAGGCTTTTTTTCTGCTTGTCTCGTTATTTACCTACACAAAATCAAAACGAGTATAGAATTCATTTGTTTTCACTTTGGCAACTACCTCGTTCTTAGCCCTATTGGTGTTGGCATCTGTTGGTGTTTGTGCACATACTTGTGTGAATTTCAAACTTGTGGACTATAAACAAATAAGGCAGTTAGACAGATAACAAAAGAAAGATACAGGTTTTGTAAAAACTGGGGGGAACTGTTTCATCAGATACTTCAATCTTGACATTGAAAGCACACGCACAGACACACAGGAGGAAAGCATTTTTTACTCGTCTGGCTCCCCTTATATTGCTTCATTGGTGACACACAAACCTGGCAAGCTCCTTAATGGGATCTCATCCATTATGTAGAACGAGGAGGGACAATCCTTTCATGTGAGGAGATTAAAAATCTGTTCTCTAACAAGGGGTATGTTGCCCAAGTTGTCTCCGCAGAATCTAAGAAATTGAAGACATGAGATGGGCCTCCAGATGTTGATGTTTTCGCATTAGAAACGCCAATTAACCTAAACACGGGACTGCTCACCATGTCTGTCAGTCACACTTAATACTTTTAAACCTTGACAGTGTTACTGTTCACTTTTATTTGATCATATCTGGACATGTAGTTTATGAATACATTTGTTCATGAACTGTTTAGTAATCTTGAAACAAATGAGCCTCATAGATGAGAGCTGGCAGTCCTAAAACCTTGTTTAACCCTTTTTACAAAGGATGTATCAGCACCGACACAGTTTGTGATCCAAACAGACCTGCTATCTATAGAACATTATGGTTTTTTGCCCGTTTGCTCAATCTGAAATTTTCAAGCAGCATCTGTAAGCTAAGAAGCGGTGCTCTGGAGCTATATCCCAGCTTTGCAGTCGACCAAAGCATTCCGCAATGTTGTCCCTTGGTACACGCCAGTGTAAGCTGGTCCTACCGGCTCACACGGGGCACCAATTATGTTGGGGAAGTTTGGTTATTGACAA
>JASSRZ010000002.1:1404907-1428417 GCA_032164315.1 Malacoctenus gilli
TTAGAAGTGGCATCTGACAGCTCGGCGCCGGACGTCTTTCCTGTTTGTGCCGTGACGCGCGCTCAGGCTAAAGGTGCATCTGTGTCATCGGAGGCTGCGACCTCAGTGGAACTGGTTCCATTGCTTGACCTGCCTCCACTGGTGTCTCCCTGTTGCACAGGGCTACTTTGTTCAGGAGGGGCTCTTGGTGCGCAAATGGTTGTCTTGTGTTGAGGATGTTGTGGGGGCACCTTTGTTTCAGGTGGTAGTGCCTCAGGACTTTCGTTCCCAGGTTTTGAGAACTGCACATGATGAATGTGGTCACTTTGGAGTGCGTAAAACCTATCTGTATGTGCTCAAACACTTTTTCTGGCCGCAGGCCAAGACGGATGTGGCCGCCTATATTAGAACATGTAATGTGTGCCAGCTGACAGGGAAACCCAACAAGCGCGTAAAGCCGGCGCCGTTGCAGCCCATTTCGGTGGTGAGTGAGCCTTTTGAATATCTGATTATAGACTGTGTGGGGCCGTTGCCTAGTGCTAGGGCGGGTTGTAAGTATTTATTAACTGTAATGTGTCAATGTACTCGCTACCCAGCGGCTTATCTTCTTCATTCTATCACGACTAGGTCTGCGGTTAAAGCACTTTCACAGTTTATTTCAGTGTTCGGGATACCCAAGGTCATACAGAGTGGTATCACTTCCCCCGATCTCCTGGAAGGGGTCATAAGCCACCACCTAAAGTTGGGGGTTTGCGTCCGGCATCTCCAGTTCCTGCCAAACTGCTTTGTCACCTGAAAGAGATTATAAACACCAACAGGAAGGAGGCCAGGGGGCAAAGAACTAAGGAATGCTAAAAGACACTAATCAATAGAGTTGCAGTTGCAGGGGGGCTCCAGACCCCCACCCTAAAGTCGACTAAAAAACACAGAATATCTGCCACATCCTGTTCTTTACTTAATCCATGCACAAACCTTACTCTATGATGAACTTTTCACCCTCATTTTAGCAATTAATAAGTAAAGATTCGGTTATCGTGAATTGTTAGATGTCTAATTTCCTTCACTCTTGATGACATTTCAGAGATTTTCAATCAGTTTTAGGTCTGGAGCTTGGGCTGGCCATGAAGGGTTTTGTTCTGGTGGTCCTTCATCCACACCTTGATTGACCTGGCTGTGTTACATTGTGCATGGTCCTGCTGGACAATCCAATCCTCAGAGTTGGGGAACATTGTTTGAGCACAAGGAAGTAAGTTTTCTTCAAGGATGTCCTTTTACATGGTTTTATTCATGCGTCCTTCACAAAGAAAATCCGCCGATTCCAGCCATGGTGAAGCACACCCAGGTCATCACAGATCCTTCAACAAAATTTCACAGTGGGCGCAAGACACTGTGGCTTGTAGGCCTCTCCTATCTCGTCCTAACCATTATATCAGCCATTCTCAACTTTGGGGTCCCAACCCCAACTGGGGTCGTGAGATGATTTCTGGGAATCACCAAATCATTTTGGAAAAATATATATGTACAAAATTAATGTAGCTCCTGATTGGACATTAGAAAGATGACAAGCAGTAGGTCTCAAACAGGCATTTTATTACTCAAAACCAGTTACTGTCAGCCGTAACTAGGCTTCATCAAAACAGCAACAACGAACTTGTCCATCATCTCATGTCTGCCCTTGTCATTCACACATCATCAGAGTAAAGCAATTTTTTTCACCCCAGTTTGCGTTCAGCAGGAGCAGCGGCTGCAATTTATAGACAGTCTGAACTCGCACTATGTTAAATTAAATATTAGGCTAATTAAACATGATAAAAGTGAGTGTCTGTTTCGTCACGTGAAAGAGATTACAAACACTAACAAGAAGGAGAGCAGAGAACAAAGAACTGGGGGATGTGGAGGGACCCTAATCAATGGAACTGGAGGGGGGGGGGGGCTCCAGACCCCCACACTAAAGTCAACTTAAAAAACACTGAAAATCTCCAACGTCCTGTTATTTACTGAAAGCATTTACACATTCTAACCTACGATGAACTTTTCACCCTAACTCTAGCAAACAAGAATAAAAAGCATAGCAATAGTATATTACTACTAACTAAAATCCCTCAGCATTCACTCTCTTGGCGGAGCGGACATACTGTAAATTTAGGTGGTCCGTCCATACAATCAAGGGCAGCCCCCTCTAGCCAGCCCTCCAGCCTGTGGTAGTGGAAATCTGGGAGGTCAACTAATTCACTTTGATTGTTAACTAAGAAACTTGTTCTCACAAAACATGATTGTTCTTTATTAGGCTTCGTAGCAATTCCTTGTGCTGGCCGACCAATATTCCCTGGCTACTAATGGCCTGGTGTATAGTAATCTCACCAGCTGCTGTCCCAGTTCTGGTCTTGTTGCCCGCTGAGTCTATAGTTTGGCCGGACCGTACTGTTTTGGACTGGTGTCAGACTCGAGTGCAGGAAAACAAGACACAGCAGACAGGAGTATAAAACAAAAAGGACTTCATTGTGCACACTGAGAAACAAATCGAGAAACAAAACAGGCAAACTACGCCCACTCGAGGAACAAACGGAAAGCGCACCAGACAGAAAACTGAAAATGCGCTCGGTAAAAAAAAAAAGGAGAAGGGGACTAACGACTGCTGGTGGAAACCAGGTGGTGGGATGAGCAGGAGTACTACGTACTGGACCGAGAGCGTGTAACAACTCCCGGATGCACAAGCAAATGCTAACTGTACTGAACTGACAAACAGGCTGGACACAGACTGACCAATAGGTCTGACAAGAGCCAGATGAGGGAAGAGGGGAAGCCAGCCATAGTAGCGGTGGACGAGTTGAAACCGACAGGAGCGGAAGCTGAGGCTGGAGGCAGACAGACGGGGACGAGCAGAGTCAGAGGCATTGGTAAGGGCAGGCAGGCGAAGCGCTGATGGGATGGACGGACGGGGACGGGCAGGTGGCAAGTGGGTTGCAAGAAGCCGGGAGGTGACTAAATGAATAATGGGAAGACGCGCAGTGCAGACAGAACTCCAGGTGAGGCTGTTTACGGTCCGGCTGGCACATGCCTCTGGCAGTAGTGGGCTTGACACAATCAAGCTTATTGGCTAGCTTTTAGAAGCGTCATTTATGCAAACACGGCCTGTTGTAACTAAAAAACAGAAAATATCATGACCACAATTTCTCATTAACAAAATGGTGTGAACAGCCATACAGAGACTCGTTCTAATACTTACATGCACAAAAGTATGTGCACATAATTTAATGGTAGTTTAAAAGTTGAAGAAACCACGCATCCATACGTAGGTCAGCTGCTTATCTATTTTGCACAAGTGAAGCTTCACTCACAAACCCCGGCAAGTGTTTTGAACATTTTTCAGGTGACTGTGCTCCTTTTCAGTTTCGATCATCTGTTAATAAAATCCAAAATTCTTCAGTGGCTGTGGTGGGATGGTGAACACCATCCTCTCACTTTTCCTATAATGTGACATGCAGCATGGTTAGTTCTTATAACTTTGAAGACGCAAAAATATCAAGTGTTGTTACTTGAATATTGTTGATGCCCTTCACCTAGATTGTGGCTCAGGTGGTGGAGTGGATCGGCCTACAATCCCAAGGCTGATGATTTGATCCCCCCGCCCCCCTTGCCTCCATTTTCCCTGCCCTTGTGTTGCAGTGTCTGAGCAAGATATTGAACCCTGAATGAGTCCCAGTCTTGTGTATCTAAGCAACTTGCATATAAGCACGTGCCTTTATGTGTGAATGGGTGAATTACTTACAGTATCAAGTGCTTCATGAATTTATGAATGCAGTAGAAAAAGTACTATACTATATAACTTGAGTCCATTCACAGTTTTACAATAGTTGTGCAGACTTGTGCAAATTAATCGATTGCAAAGCTCCTCGAATTTCTGTTGTTGATTTGGTTCAGACTTACAAAGCAGTACGAGTCCAATATGTGGTACATTTGTTCTTGTTTTTTTTGCTAAGATCTGAAGGATTTTACATGTGGAAAGTGAAAAGACGCCCGCGGCAGTCAGCAAACACCTTCACTGCTGAACATGTGCAAAAGTCACATGCAGAGTTTTGTTAAATGTGTCACTGTAAGCTACACAAAAAAGGTACACAGACACACTCACCATCCAAGACAACGATGAGTGCAGCACTGATGGGGTCGGGGGATGTGTGTGTGTGTGTGTGTGTGTGTGTGGGGGGGGGGTGCTGGGGGGGGGGGGTGCTGGGGCTCAATTCCAGCTCTTTGTTTGAATTCTGTATGGTTGTGGCTCCCTTTAATGAGCTCTAATGGCAGTCCAGGAGGGTTTTAATTAATCTGCTCTCTCTCTGCCTCTCTCTCTGTCTCTCTCTCTCTCTCGCTCTCTCTCTCAGTTGTGCTGATTTTCCAGCTTTTGAGAATTTTTTCTTTGTTCATCCCCCCAGATTGTGGTGGATATTAAAACCAAGGCATGTATGTGACAGGAGGTGAAGGCCATGAGAGGGGGAAATGGATTATTTAATTGTGCCAAAGATGGCTATTATTAAGATTACAAAAGCTATTTAGAAATGCTGCAGTAGGCAAGAGTCATCTGAACCCTTCCTCCATCACTACCTACCATCCAGTCATAAGTGCCCAGTGCTCAGCCAGCAAAGGTCATGCCACCTTGTCACTAGTCTCCAAATGGAGACACTAATGAAAGGTTTGACATTCGCTGTTTGGCCCAATAGCTCTTGGGCTTGCTCTATTCCTCTTTTTACTGGAAAAAATATGTGTCTCTTTCATCCTTATTAGCCAAGCTTCAGCACAGCTCTTGGATAACCAAGAGAGTGGCATGAGGAATTATTCTGTAAGCTCATTGACTCATTGATTCATACATGAAGTGATTTACTGATCACTCACAGTGCCATATGTCTTTAAAAAAGCATTTCACAAAATGATCAAAATGATGACAACATAATTGCCTTCTGTTAGCCACAAGTTCCAGCATTCAGTTTTAATTCTTTTTGAAGGTATTATAATGTAAATAGACTGTTGCACAACTAAAATATAGCAGAAAACATCATCCTTGATCAATAATAGCCGTCCATTTTCTACTGATACCTTTTACTTGGCTGACATGTTGGCTAGTTTAGAGACATATAACTGCTGGTGATAAACCTTATTTGAAGTTTTCGTGACACCAAGCAGTATATTACAGCTGATTTCCATATGTGTTGTATTTTCATGATGCTTGTCAAACTGCTTATTCAGAGCTGAAATTTGACATTTATTAATGTAAAAATAATTTGCATTTACTTGTGGGGAGTTTTAGCAAATGAGGAAACACAAATGGCTTGCATCCTATGTCGTTTCCATTACATATATTACATTATTTTATGAAGACAAGCCCTAAAGTATTGCTTTTTTGTAATTAAACAAATACAGTAATTACAAGTTTAATACTATTGTGTATTTTTCAGTGGCAGTTTTGGAAAAAGAAGGGACCTTTCCAAGAAACAACATACAATTTAAAAGTAATGGAGATTCAGTGAATATTAGTAAACGAGGAGATGATTTCAGATAGGTTGTAAAACACTGACCTATTATGTTCGATAATTTACTCAAAAGTTGCAACCTTTTAGCATGCAAACAAAGTTGTTTTGAGAACATAATGTAAGTGATCAATAAAGAGAATGAACATCTGCATCCACTGCCTAAAAATGTACAAGCATCCAGTGTGAGAGCATGCCTCCTCTCATACACAAAACAGTGAGATAGAAACAAAGTATTGAGTGGTGGAAACAAACTAATCATTATTGTTTGCTCATTACACCATGGGAATTGGCACACAGCTCGTTTCCATAGAATTATGACAATCAATAAAACCAGCATTATTGCCGATGTTACAGATCTACTGGTTGACATGCTACCACCATCCGAGGGCTTTGTATTTTACAATAGTAAAAAGCCAGCAGGTTGGAGACAAGTTCCTGTCTCAAAAGAAGAAGTTTAAGTATCTTGGGGTCCTCTTCATGAGTGGGTGTGGAATGGATTGGTGCAGTGGCGGCAGTGATGCGGTCGATGTACCTGTCCATTGTCTTGAAGAAGGACCAGAGCCAAAAAGTTCTCTACTTTCCACCCATGGTCATGAACTCTACGTCATGACTGAAAGAATGACATTTCGGACACAAGCGGTACAAATGAGTTTTCTCCACAGGGTGGTTGGGTGCACCCTTTGAGATCGTGTGAGAAGTTCTGCCACCAGGGAGAAGCTCAAAGTAGAACCACTGGTCCTCCACATTTATTTGGTAAATCCTCATATTTAGAGACTGTTTGTTTGTTCTGGTTATTGATCCCTGTTCACAGGGTGGTGCCCTGTAATAAGTAAATTATAATTGATCATTATAATTTATCATTTTCTTGCTTTTAGCGATCAATAAATTGTCAATGACCAAACTTCCCCAACATAATTGGTGTCCCGCATAAGCCAGTTGGACCAGCTTACATTTGTGTGTACCCAGGCACAACATAGAGAAGAGCCATCTGAGGTGGCTCGGGCATCTGTTTGGGATGCCTCCTGGTTGCCTCTCAAAGAGGTGTTCCAGGCATACCTGAATCACCAATGTCACTCCCATATTGGACGTGGCAAGAGCAAATACAGATAATATTAAATTCATCTGTCTGTGAAATTTCACTCATCAATTTAAAGTCCAAGCCAGATCTCTGATGATTACCTTGAACAGGTAAGAAGGTAATTTTGATGGCGTTCAACCGTGATAACACTGCAGGATTATTTTTCATTGTTGCTAACACTACCAAAACAACCTAATGTATTACACACAGGACTTTATAAAGAACAACAAACTGCGAGGAAGTTGTGCATCTTTGACCAAACTGGCCTGAATTAACAAACCCACTCTGTTGTTGGTTGCTTAGTGTAAGGGAACCTTGAGTGTGAGGTCCCGGGATCCGAAATGTCCCAGCATGCAAAAAGATTTTGCGGAACCATCTGTTTTTTTCCCTTGTCGGTTTTTTTTGGAGGTTCCTTTGGATAGACATATGTGCAAAAGGAATGGGAGTTAGATCAGAAGAGCCAAATTTGACGAAATTTTATTCAAGTTTTTGAAAAGTTACAACTGAGATTATAAATAAAATAAAGGCTGCTACACTGGGCTCTGCATATGTCTTCTCAGTTAAGGGCTGTTGCTGAAGAGCCCTGGGTCTTCTTTTTCTCTTGGTTTCTTCTCGAGCTCGCCCTGCCTCAAAAGCAAGTGGCTCCGTTCATGTGCCATTCTGCTATGCGTTTGTTGTGTTGTTTGTTATACGTGTTGTTATGTTTTGTTAGTGCTTATGGATACATAAGCAATAAAAGCTGGATGTATGATGTCTTAGAGTATTCATATGCATGCAGTATTAGGGAACTCAACCTTGAGTTTCCAAAGACAAAGAGTTTGGAAAGCATTGGGAACCAGCCGACCAGACTGGAGCAGACAGCACTGAGCACTTCAGACAGGAGGACTTTGATAGGACAGGTCAGTTTTCTTCAATATTAAGGTCACCAACTCATTTCCATAGGGTGAAGAAAGAACATACATGCTGAAGGAAATTAGACATCTAACAATTTGCAATAACCAATTCTGTACTTATTATTTGCTAAAATGAGGGTGAAAAGTTCATCGTAGATTAAAGTTTGTGAGTGCTTTCAGAAAGTAACAGGATGTGGCAGATGTTCTGTGTTTTTCAGTTGACTTTAGGGTGGGGGTCGGGAGCCCCCTTCAACTTCATTGATTAGTGTCTCTCCACATTCCTTAGTTCTTTCTGGCCTCCCTCTGGCCTCCTTCCTGTTAGTGTTTATAATCTCTTTCAGGTGACTAAGCAGTTTTGCCGAAACTGGAGACGCCAGAGACAAAAACCCCCAACTTTAGGTGGCGACTTCTGACCCCTTCTAGGAGATCGGGGTAAGTGATCAGTAACTTGCTGTTTGGAGTGGGGGAATGCTGCAGGACATTTGGGAAAGGCCAATCAGGTCTTTGGACATTGATCAGGCCATGATTCGAACGAGCCCCTGCCAATGGGAGATGAGATGATGGGACCGGCCCAAGGATCGAGGATAATAAAAAAAAGGAGCAAGGGAGAGTTAGGCGTCCTTTCTCAGTTGAGCATAGGATGGTTCTTTTTGTCTGATTGCTAGGGAGAAAATGACCCAGAGCTCTGCACCGCACATTCAAATCTGACTGTAAGATTATTCCTTGATTGGAGAAGTAAAATACTCTTTTTCTCGAAATTGATTAATGACTAATTAATCCAATTAACCAATCCGATTAACGAACACGCAGGAATTCTAGGAAAGGGTAAATAAGAGAACAGAATTCCGTGAACTCAGTCGCAGAATATCTCAATCATTACAAAAAAAGAATTCAACTTTGGTAAAATAACTTTCTAACGAAAGATTCATTTAAATCAATTTTTGTAATTGCCACATTATGAAGGTCAGCCATGTCCTTGCATTAATTATGGGGCTGAGCTGCCATTTCTAATATGGCAGGCATGCTGACGTTTTGCTGCAACTGGCCAAGCCACTTAATGAGACATCAACTCTATATGTATATGTTTCTGCCATGAACCTCATTTTTTTATTGTTATTTTTCAGATTGAAGAGAAGGGGGGGTCACCTATCCTCTGGTGGATCTTCGCTAGCCACAGGGACAAAATTTGTTATCACCTCTCAGAACTGGGTGTGTATCTGGCAATTCTAAAACTAAAACATCCATGTGTCAGTTTGTTATCTGAGAGGGACAATTAATTTGATATCTTGTGTCCATGGAGCACCTGAATACACTGCCAGACAGTGCGTAAAGGAAGATCCTCTGGGAGGCCCTTTATTCCTAGCAGTTTGGCTGTGGCTGGTAACAACTAGGGATGCACCGATCCACATTTTTTACTCCCGATACTGATACGGATATCTGAGGTTTTGCATCTGCCGATACTGATCTGATACTGATGTAATAGAGAAAAAAACAGAGCTGAATTGAACTTGAAAAATTTTTTAAAAACGGACAAATGCACTGAATGACAAATTTAACAGACGCTGCACCAGTACAACACACTTGAACACACATAAATCATGTAAAAAGAACAAAACTTGCATTTGGGACAGAATGCATTCAGCTCAACAATATTACATTTGTAGATTTTCTCCACAACAAAAGCCACAATGTCTACGAAACATTTTGCACCAACAAATGCAGCTGCAGACGTCCTCAAAAGACAGGAAGATGCTAACTATAACAGAGAAAGTTACACTTCAGGACATGCTCAAGGTAGAAGTTTCTCACCATCACTTTGCCAGAGCCATCATCATTATGATCGCCAAGGGCACGGACTTGCCATCACTATGAACATCAGTTTCTGCTTAACTGGAAAGCTGTATGTCTTCCTCAGAATTGGTGTCAGGCAGTACCTGAGGAAGTACTTTGTCAGGTCCTGGCAAGATTTGGCACCACATTTATAGATACAATTTGTTTTATTCAGCAATGTTGCTTGTCGCAAATTTGCAACTTTGGCACTTAGAGGGTTAATGGGGTAGAGGTGGGTACAAGCTCATGTGGGATTTTTTGCCAGAAGCAGAATGTGTTCTCTGTCAATGTACTGTACATTTTTCTTTAGTAGAGACAACAAAGCTGAGAGTGTGCCAGTACAGTGCCAGTGACTGTATCCACTTGACCTGTGATTCCCTTGTGTAGTCTAATAGATGATAAGAATATACAGTCATTATATATAATATCTCCGCAACCCCTACATATATTACATCCTCATAATGCTGATTTCCTTTTGCAAACACAATGGCTGGGTCTTGCAATGCATCAAAATACACAGTGTATCACCTTCCATGGAATTAGGCCTCCACCAAATGGCTTAACAAGATCAGCTGGCCAGCCAATTTAACAAAGGCACTGTAATTGTTTAATGAAGATATTGAATTTGCAGCACATAATGTGTTTACTAAGCTCTGACTTAATAACTGACTGCAGTCTAAATGAGAGCCATCCTTTACAATGCTAACTGCTGTCCTGCAAGAGAAAAGTGCCACTGCTGCCAAGCACAATAACACTGCTGTAGCTCTGTTTTTTTCCATGAGATGATTTGAGTATGAATAAAGATAAAAACGGCTAGTAAGACAAAACCACCTATTGACTCTCAATGTTGACTTTGTGTTCTGATACTTTTTGGGGGAAACTGTGGATGCTCATCCAAAAACAACAAACAAACAAACAAACAAAAACAGCCAGGTGTAAACTATGATATCATACCCTGTACTCAGTACAGACTCATGCATAGACATTGAGGGAATCACTGCATCAGTGACACTGGGTTGTCCCTTCTTTTGGCATAGTCCACCTTCAACATGTTGCTGGAGCAGAAAAACATTAAATCACAACTTTTGACTGGTTTAAGTGTTGCTCTATAAATTCATGGTGTACATGAAACATATTTCTAATTTCAACTTTTTGGCTGTGTGAATTTGATAAAAATATTTGATGTGATGTGCTCTGTAATTTAGACAATGGCATTTTGTGGCTAGAAATTGCAAGAAAATGAAAGCTCTTTTTTTGGTATGGAAAAGGATAAAATTGCTCATGTCTCCATGTAGCCTACAGTCATGGCCAAAAGTTTCGAGACACAAATTTTAATTCTCACAAAGTCTGCTGCTTCAGTTTTTATATTGGCAATATGCATATACTCCAGAATGTTATGAGGAGTGATCAGCTTAATTGCAATTAGTTAAAAAGGCCCTCTTTGCCTTGAAAATGAACTTTTCACCACATTTCAGCCCTGCCACAAAAGGACCAGCTAACATACACTACTCACAAAAAACTTAGGGATATTTGGCTCTCAGGTGAAGTTTGTAGAAAATGTAAAAAGTTCCCACTACAGTGATATATCATGAAAGTTGGACATTTAAGTAGAAGGATGCACTGGTGATTCCCTCATCTCAAACAATTTGTTGAAACAAAAGTTTACAATGGTTTGTACACCACAACAAAAAATGTCAACGTCTCAATAATTCGTCATGTGCCCTTGAGCATCAATTACAGCTTGACAACGACGTCTATTGCTGTTCACAAGTCGACTTATTGTCTGCTGAGGCAGGGCATCCCACTCTTCTTGAAGGGTAGCCCTCAGGTCATTGAGGCTTGGGGGTGCAGAGTTTCGAGCCTCTACATAGCGACTCAGTTGATCCCACAGGCTTTCAATGGGATTCAGGTCTGGAGAAAGTGCAGGCCACTCCATTTGAGGTACACCAGTGTCCACCAGCCGTTCCCTGATGATGCGACCTCGATGAGCTGGAGCATTGTCGTCCATGGAGATGAAATTAGGCCTGTGTTGTTCATGTAGGGGCACAATCACTGGATTAATGATGTTATTCAGGTAGTATGGGCTTGTCACTCCACCATTCACAAGGTGTAAAGCAGTTCTGTACAGACTGGACACACCTGCCCACACTGTGACACCGTCACCACCAAAAGCTCGTGACAACAGTGGCTGAAGCATAGCGCTCTCCTTGACGTTTCCAACATCGTTAGCGGCGATCATTTCTGCTCAACGTGAATCGACTTTCATCAGGGAACAGCACTGAGGCCCACTGGTCCCTTGTCCAGCGTAAATGCTACCTGGCCCATGCAAGACGCTGACGCCTGTGCCTGCTGGTGTGGTCAGGTTCCCTTGCAGGTCGTCTAGCACGCACACCATGCTGATGTAAACAGTTTCGAACGGTCTGACGTGACACTTGGGTGCCTCTCACCTCCCTTACATGTGCCTGGAGTTGAGTGGCATTCATCATCTGGTTTCTCAGGGCATTGTTCACAATTTAGTGGTCATCATCATGGGATGTGGCCAAAGGACGTCCACTTCTACGCCTTTCGGTAACTCTTCCAGTTTCTCGGTATCTCTGTTGCAACCTGCTGATGTCACTTTGTGGCACTCTGATCTCAGTGGCCATGCCCGTCTGAGAATGTCCTGTTTGAAGCATTGCAATGGCCAGGTAGTGTTGATCCATTGCTAGGTGTCATCTTGGTCTCATGATGTCAAAATATGGACAGCCTGATGAAGACGACTGTTTAAACACCAGCTGTAATTGAACCAGGACATTTATTGGTCGATTTGAGGATCAAACACCCATTGTGAATTTTGCTGTTAAGCTCCTCGTTAGAGAACAGCAACATGTGCGAAAAGTACAGAAACATTTAACAGTTGGACAGGTGCATTTAAAAGCTTAGAGAAGGTCACATTAAGTTCACCTGTTAAGTTTTGAATGCATTTTTTGGCATTTCATTTCAAATTTCAATGACACAGGGGTGTCACACACATCAACACAGGTGCTGTTGATCATGAGGACAAGGCTGAACATCAATTTGTTATGATTGAGTGACTGGAAACTTCAAAAGGAAGATGGTGCCTGACACCATTGTGCTTCATCTGCTTGCCATGGTTACTTGCAAGGCAACATCTGCAGCAATCATTGCATTGCACAAAAAGGGCCGAGCAAGGAAGTTAATAGCGGCGAGTCAGATTGCATCTCCATCAACCATCTATTGAATTATCAAGAACTTCAAGGACAGAGTTTTAATTGTTTCTCAACAGGCTCCAGGGTGCCCAAGAAAGTCCAGTGAGGGCCAGGACCATCTCCTGAAGTTGTTTCAGCTGTGGGGTCAGGCCACCACCAGTACAGAGCTTGCTCAGGAATGGCAGGCAGGTATAAGTGCATCTGCATGCACAGTGAGGCCAAAGCCACGAACAGCATTATAAGGAATGTTTATTGAACTCGAAAGAAGTTCTTTGACGTGTGGTTGCTGTTATGTTTTTGCCATTCCGAGGCAACAACAAACTGCTGGGCTCCTGTGCAACGGAAACTATTTGGACTGCTTGAACTGATAGCAGAGTTTGACCCCTTTATTAAAATTTGAATAAACATTGAAATGTTTGAATGTGTTTGCTGATTTTTGTGAAGATGGTGAGATTGTGAAACTTCCCTCCCTCTCAAAGTACTGGGCCAATTTCACCAGATTATATGGATGCAGATGTTTGCTGATTGTTTTATAGTATCATATGTGAGTGTTGTTGGCAAGAATACACAGGAATACATTTGTCGTTTTTTAAGGGTTTGCATATTTGTACATCAAAATACACCTACTAACAGAATTTAAACTACTGAGTATGTTTGACATATAGTATGGAAATACATTTTGTATATATGGCCAGATTATGTTGATCCTTGGGTTGTGATGATGAGGCCCCTGAAAATTGTTGCCCAGTGTACAACGAAGTGTTAATCTGGCCCTGACCTTTCCTCATAGGGTTATGAAATGATCTGTAAAATCTGATGTGCCCTGGAGTATCTGTGCAGAATACAAAGATGATGTTGCAGGTAATTTTGACCTGGACACTCTATTGTGGGTATATAGCTTTTCAGATCCAGATTTTACGTGCGTCTTTGATCTTAATTGTCACTGCCCTATTATTTGTACTATAATTGCTTTGGAATAACCTTTCAGACCCAGCGACCCGTGTGTGTGTGTGTGTGTGTGTGTGTGTGTGTGTGTGTGTGTGTGTGTGTGTGTGTGTGTGTGTGTGAGAGAGAGAGCAGCTTATTCTCTGACACAACTTTTTTTTTTTTTACACAAGTGAGTTATTACTTCAAAAATTCACTTCTGGGTTACATTAACTGATAGGAATGAGTGACCAGAACTTTTACCAAAATTTAATTTATATAACTAACTTCTGTTAAGATGTACTGTTAGGTTTTACAGTGTAGATTTTTCCTCTTTATTTCTTTGTGTATGTGTGTGTTCAGGTGACTGCAAATTCAGAGTTGGAAAAATATCTTTCAAGGTTGTGACAATGTAACAAAAGTGTTTTATAATGTTCTAAATAGCAGAGTTTTTATGAGAAAACTTTATTTGTTCAGAACAAAGGCCACAATATGTCATAAGGCATTTTGTAAAGTTGTAATTACTAATAAATATACAAGCACGCACAAGTATTCCTGCTGCTCTTGTCTTTTTCAGTCAGTTACCATACATTACAGCTATCCTGCCTGCGCCTTATTGGGCAACATCTACTGAAGGGCTGTCTTCTTTTGATAGCATTCAAGGCAAGAAAGAAGCTTTGAAGTTGCTATATCAGTCCTTGTTCCAGTTCCACTCTGGCTTGATTTACCGATTGGCAGACATTTTTATGCGGCCAAGCTCCTGTTGCCAGACTGACTTTCCATGAAGTAGTTTGGATTGTACTCTATGTAAATATAATGCAGGCTGCATCAACCATGCAGAGCCAACCAGATGATACCCAGAATGCACCTTGGTGCAGTTCAAATGACAGGACCTGTGTTAATGTCCCATTACGGAGAAATGTCTTATTGAAGCGTGCCGCGACCTACAACCCACTGCAGCACTCTGACAATGATGCAGCTGAACATGATTCTAAATCAGACATGGAGTATCTGACCTTTGCATAACCTTTTCAGCAGCACAGGTTCTTGAAATACATTGATACTGAAAGACTCTCGGCCAGTGTCCAACTGAAGGCTGCTTAACATTATGACCTGCCACAGCCTCGGAACACTACTAAAAGCAGGATGACACGATTGCAAAAGACCTCAAAAACCTGAAAAAGAAAAATGAAGGACTTGGAGAGCAAGCAGAGACAAGCCTCCCTGTACAGGTCAAGCAGTTGCCAAACTTAAGGTGGCACTGCATTTCTTAAAAATCTACATTTTTTCACTTCAGGCTAGCTGCTGATGGGCTGGTCCTGGGGTATGTCCATGTGTTGTTATAATGAACCACACGGGCAAAAAAAAAATATTATGGCTTGACCCCAATTCGGAATTTGCAACTGAAGTAAAACAAAGCAACCTTATGTGGGCAACAGTGAAAACACGAGTGGACACGCGCACGAGTTTAGAGGCACCAAATGACCCTCAATGAACAGGAGTTTATTAGGGGCCCATTCATGAAAGACTGCCCAGGCAGTGGGAGAGGAGAATAAAGGTACACAGGCCCTCTAATTCCCATACTTCCGCCTCAGAAATCTTGAACGTAAAATAAGTATTAAAAAGGGGTGAATGGTGTGTGGTAAATAGGAAGGTGTTGTGGTTTATGTTCTCTACAGAAAATAAGCCAATGACACAGACTTGTTTCCTAGAGCTTTTTTTTTTTTTTTTACTGATTTTAAAATTAAAAGGGGTCCCATTGTATTTCATATAATAAATCAGCTGTGACTGATTTAAAACAAGATCAAGTTTTTCCTAATTGCGAAAACACAAAACCTGGATCCTGTAGCAAAAATAGCCAAAACTTTTCGTCATTTCCAGAAGTGCACACACATTTCCCATAACCAAAAACACAATTCACCTGTTCCCACACATGTCTCAATATTCAAAACACTTTCTGCAAAACCTTAATCAAAAGTCAAGAAATAAATCATTCATTGCACTACATGTTCACTCAGCAAGCACATGCTCTCAATAAAATTAACTCAAGTTATCATAACATAAACTCAAACTCACTCTTCTGAAGGTGAAAACACTCAGCCTGAAAATTGTTCACACACTAGTCAGATTTGGGGGTCATTAAATAGCGCTTCGAGGCACGCTCACGTTCTTTGGTACAATGGATTCCAACCACGCAATGGTGAGAGACAAAAGAGAGCAAAAGAAAGACGCAGAGGACAGCAAAGACAAGTTATTTCTGATGAAATCCATGCCACTGTTGTTCATCATGTGGTGGTACATGGAAGGGCATGAAAGAAGCTGGCCAACAAGTCCAGCCAAACTTAAAGGACGAAATTTTGTCTATTACCATACTCCCCTGATTTGAATAAGTGGGCAAAAGGTTTTTTTATTCTGCCACATGATTGCCCATGTCTAGAAGCACAGCGTTAGCTTAGCTTAGCATAAATTGCCTTAAGTGGATGAGGTCAGTGAGCCAGTGTTCACAAAATAGTCATAAATTAACTTGAGAATTTTCCTTTTTTTTGTTTGACCTGCACATATCAATGCCAATATCACGAAGGGTTTCCCTAGGAGAGACAAAGTCTTGGGCAAAGCACGGGCAAAGCACTGCTGATCGGTGCAAAGTCCCCGTCGGGTCTGAAGACGTTTGATTTGACGTTTGATTTGACGTTTGACCTGACTTTGTCTGTCCTAGGCAACCTTTCATGATGTTGGCATTGATATTTGTACTCAGTTTGAATGTACAGGTCAAATGATGAAATTAAAAGAAATTTCTTAAAAGAAAATTTTCGAGTTCATTTATGACTATTTTGTGAACACTGGCTAACTGATCTCACCCACTTACAGTGATTTATGCTAAGCTGAGCTAATGCTGCGCTTCTGGATACGGACAATCACAGGGCAGAATAAAACAAAACCTTTTGCCCACATATTCAGCTCAGGGGAATATAGTAATAAACCACATTTCGTGTGAGGGTGGCCTTTTCCTTTAAGCCGTTTCACAGTTACATCCATTCTTCACACTTTCAGGAGGGAAAACGGATAATTTGGCCCATTGCTAGTATGTATTGTATCACAGTACATGCACAATAATGTAATGGTACATATAGACTGAATATCCACCGTATGCTGTGTAGTTTTTACTACAGTATACTGTGCCATATTACACCATAGGTCAGTAATGGCAATTTTTGCATAACTGAGAGCCAGCCATCCATTGGAGGCAGGTGGCAATTTTTTCACTGTTGAGTAGGAGACTGCCTTGGGTTTAACCGGTAATATGTGTGCCTTTTGAGAGGAATTATTATTATTGTGCCTTAGGGTTAAGGAATAACGATTCCAATATGTGCAGCTAATTGCACTGTACAGAAATGCGATACTGTTCCAATACACATATACGTTAGAAGTAAAATTAGTGTTTTTTGATTCCTGTGAGATGAATGCAATGGCTGACCCGTACAAATATATCTTAACTGATGAAGCAGCATTATATCTCACAAACAAGCGCAAAAGGGACAGCAACATCATTGGACAGTGGGCAATCATCCAAGTTCCCAGGCAGTGCTCAATCTGGAAGTGCTGTAAATAAACCTTTTTATTTATATTTTGCTGGCATTGTGTTTAATTAATTCCTCCTGTCTGTAACAAACACTAAGGTAGGCTGTGTTTTGACAGCTTGTGTGTATTGTCTGAGGGTATAAAGATTGATTGTGACCCAGGAGTTAGATGTTTGGACTGTTGGGTGTGAGTTTTGAAAATTGTGTGTGAAGATTTGAAAAATGGTGAGTTGTTCCAGGAATTATGCCTTAGCAATCGAGAAAAACTGTAATGTCACTCTCATTTCACTTTAAATATTGCAGTTTTACTGTTTATATTCTTGCATTACACACTTTGGAAAGTCTTTGTTGCCAATGGCTCACAAAACCTGAATAGGAGTGTCTCTGTAAGCAACTTACTGTGTAAATTACAGAATTCAGGTCTTCGGTTTGACTTTAACAAAGCCCTTTTTGTTATTTCTTTCTTCAAGAGCATTCCCGAGAGAACCAGGTGAAGACTGTGCCCAACAACCTGCCTAACACCAACTGCTGCATAAAGTGCATGTTAAACACACGAATGCACAATTCAAGTCTCTGACAGTGAACCAAGAGATGACCTTGACTTTGAAAACACAAGACAGAAAGAGTTGAAACCAGAAATATGTATCCCTTTACATCACCATGGTCTTCACACTTTTCTGGGAACATGATGATACTTCTTTGAAATCTCCAGCAATGTTTAGATGTCACTCATCCTGTCAGTGTTTGTCCTGAAGTTCCCAGAAGTGTACATGTTGATCCTGCTCTCTTTTCAGCCTTACACAATAACCCTCTGTGCAGAAAATTTGCAAAACACCAAGCTTTTTCCTGAGTTACCTGTCTCGGCAGTAAACACAATCACAACATTCGCAACAAACCACTGTTGTGGTTTTTTTTTTTTTGTCCCATCGAACACCATGAGGGGGCACAGACAGATGGATGGATGATTGGAAGGATGGATGAACGAACGGACGGACGGACAGACAGACAGGTTATGAAGGTAAAGTAGTAGGCTTCTAAATAGAGGCATCTGTGTCACATCCAATTGTTCCTGTCCACTCACATTCATTCCGCACATCTCAAAAAAGAAAATCTGCAAAAGTGTTGATTAGCAGCAGAACTGAATATGTAAATAGCGTCCATGACAAAATTTGCCAAATCATCCCCTTCAATGCCAAACAGCTACACACACACACACACACACACACACACACACACACACGCATATATATATATATATATCACATTTTATAAAGGCAAGTATGAAGTGTATTGTAGAAGTTGACCTACTCATAAGACACGCCCACACACTCACTCACTCACTCGCTCACTCACTCACTCACTTACTCACTTACTCTCTCTCGTCTGCATGTTTGTAAGCCCATGTTATGTAAATTTTTGGATGTTAACAATGTGTGACTGTCAGGTTCTCTTTTGCTCCTTTGGGGATCTTCACACGTCCTTTCTTTTCTTCAGTCATCACATCAAGTTCTCCCCAAAGAGACACAGCATTTGAATGTGTGGAGTGATGGCGCTGTGTAACTGGAAGGTCTGTCAGTAGCAGCTGTTGTCTTCACAAATTTCTCACACATTGAGCCTGGTGCACCCATGGGTGCTACAAATTTTCACACTTATACAATACTGCAGCATAAAAAGAAAATTAATTAGCAATTAGTTTTCCAAACTTGATAAATTTTTACGACTGCATACATAATGCCTTCAGAGCACAGAAAATGGGTCTTGTTGGGAGTCAGAAAATAACCAAATTGTGTTCTTATGATGACTTGGTCAGAGCATCCCACAAGCTACATCTGTAGTGAAATGGTCCTGATTAACCTTTTTCTAAGTGAAATTGACGCTCTGACAGGAGGTGTTAGGTTACAAAGTTTAAGTGTTGCACTTGGTCATGTGAAGGCCCACTGTACATCTTCCAGGACTTTGCTGCTACATGTTGGAGCCAATGAGGGTTAATTATGTGTTGTCACATGCCACGTTTCTGTCCTGTCTGTTTCCTGTTTTATTTTGGTAGCTCACCTTGTCTCTCGTTGCAGGCTCCTCGACTTCCTCTCCTCCTGTGTGATCGCGTGCTTCCTCCTAAACATGCTGCACCTGTGCCTGCTCTGTGATTAGACTCACCTGGTGTTCGAAGTATATATGTGGGCTTCCGTTCATTGCTTGTTGCAAGTTTGTCTGTGTTTCCATGTCAGTCACAACCAGCCTTCATTCCATGCCTTAGTTCCGTGTACCGACCTGTTTGTGTTTGGCGACAGAGCCTGCCTTCCCTTTGACATTGCCTGCCCGTGTATGATCCCCTCGACTGACTTCTGCATTTGGATTTGCCTGGTCTCCGTGGATTCCCCTGTTTGGTTCCTGATCCCTGCCTGTCCCCAACTACGTCCCAGGATCCTCTGTGTTACGCCTTTGCTGGTTTTGAACTCTGGACTGTTGACAATTGTTTGAAAAATGAACAGTTCAACATTTGTACTGAGTACTGTCATGCAGTTGAATCCATAAACCTCGCCATTAGTGCTAACGTGTACATATACTGCACAATTGAACAGGTGCATGTTCAGAAAGTCTGATGTTTATTTCTTCGCTCTAACTTGTTTAGTGATTGCAATAAAGAACCGTTTGAAACACGGGGTGTATCAGAGAGGTGACAATGATGGTTTTGGTCAAAATAATGATAATGAATAGCTACAAATTGGGGCATTTCAGTTTTTAGGTAGAAAATTATCATGGGGTGACAATTAAAAATTTAAACGAATCATTAAAATTGTTTTAATCAGATGTGTTTTTTGATCAATCCAACAGAAAAAAAAAAACCCTTTGGTTAAATTGCAAAAATACGCTAGACCAAATAGTCACTCTGTTTACCTGCAGTAAACATTTTGAACTCATTATTTTATTATGAGCTACAATAAACTCGAATATTTTGATGCACATCAAAACCCAAATGATGAAACAGCTAGAATAACATATTTTATTGCATCCTACGCATCAAGAAATAAATGCCCAATAAATATAGTGTCACATATTGTCAAATCTGGTGAATCGACATTTGCTTCTCAACCTGTGGCCTTTTCCACCCAGACTTCACACTCTCTCTGCAAAAAGGAATAGGAGTTATCTGAAGTAAAATGTCATAAAGCTACTTTTAATGACAATGTAAAGCCCAGAAGGGAGAGTGGGTGTAAAGTGAGTATAGTGAGTATAAAGAGGTGGTGGTGGTTGTGTGCGTGTGTGTGTGTGTGGGGGGGGGGGGGGAGTCTGTTGGCAGTACTACATGTTAGGCTGCTGACTCTCTATGCTCTCAAAACTCAAATGTTCCTCCTAATTGCAGGTCAGCATAAATCTGATGCGTCAGCTACCATAACCATAGCTTTTAGGTAATTCTGCGATAAACAGAAGTATGCAACACTCACCCATCTGTTCGTCTTCAACCTGTGAGAATGAAGGCATGGGATGTGCTTAACTGATGGAGAAGGGTGTGAACAAGTACTTTCAGTGCAGTCAGAATTGTCTTTTATCTCAACCTGAAGAGAATTATTCCTCTGGTCACCCACATGCACAGCAAAAGGTAAAGAACAAGCTACATATTAAGACCCAACAAGAAGAAGGTATGTAGAACAGTAAGGGTGCACTAACACTAGGGACAGTTGCTGCATACCCTGTGAAAATACAATGCAGTTTTCTCATTACCAAACTGACTTTTTGGTACTGGCCACAGTCTGCCTCAATGCTGCCGCTCACCATGCTCTTTCCTTTTTACGCACCATGTACTGTCTGCTGATGGGTCCTTCTGTTCTGGAAAAAGCTCCATTTTTCTATTGAAAGTATTTCCTTACATGACAAACTGAAACAGACTCCACAGTCAACTAATCACATCAAACGAAGCTGAGTTGAAATTCACAGCTGGAATGTAGAATCGACATCTTTAATAACTGTCACACTTATGCTAACAGCAGTGGGCAGAGTGTGTGCTTCACTTCATACAGTGATTAACATGTCTGCTGATGCTAACAGCCTGTAGATACCTCCCTTTATCAAAATGCACAAATACATATGCCACCATTCAGGATGTCAAATACACCCTCACACAGGAGCAAACACATTTGTTCAACCAACTACCTAACAAATGCCGACCTGTAATTGCAAAGCATAGTATGAGTAGTCAGAAGATTGTGTCTGACAATGAAGAGACTGAGGACACTTTGTTCCAAAATGCCTTACAATGCACAACTGTGGATCTGTGATTTGATTTTATCAAAGGCTGTTGTTTCAGAATCTAAAATCCATAAATTAAGGTAGTTTAAAAAGAGATTTGTTCAGTACATTGTTTTTTTGTCAGCTCATTATTCTTGTCTACATATTTAGATATTACATACAATAATATTTAATCAAGCAACTTTCACAATGTGGTCTCAAGTCAACTGATTTCAATGATCTCTTTGTATAGTTTTCTTTGAGTGGGGGAGAGCTCCTGCTGTATGTAGAAAAGTTCAGCTACCTTGGGTTCTTTTACAAGTGAGTGTAGGATGGAAGAGGAGACTGACAGATGGATCAATACAGCAGTGAGTTCTGTTACCTGGGAAGAGTTCAGAGTAGAGCAGCTGTTTCTTCACAACAAAAAGTGTCAGCTGAGGTGGCTCGAGTATCGGGATGTTTCCTGCGGAGGAGTTGTCATGGATGCCTGACAGGGAGGAGACCAAGGACATGCTGAAAGGACCGGCCTGGGAGTCCCCCTGGAAAAGCTGGCAGAAGTGTCAAAGAGAACGAAGTCTGCACATCTCTGCTCAAACTGCTGCATCCACAATCTGGTTCTAGATTAGAAAGAAAAAACTGAAAGATGAATAAACCTGAGAATAATTGCATTGTGCTGTTCAGAAGAACTTTTTGTGGGAACAGCTCTTAAAAAAGATCGCTGTTTTCAGTGAGAGGGAATAATTAACTGTCACACGGATGACACCTGTACATTACTTTTTCCCCAGAAAATTATTAGGTTTACATCCCTCAAGATGCTGATGAAGACACAAGGCAACAATGTCACTAGCCCAAAAGTCCCACAGCTTCCTCGTTTTTTCTTGGTTATTATTTATTTTGTTTGTATTTTTTTTATTTTGTCGTGCATGTGGGCGTGCGTGTGTGTATGTCAAAACAAATATGAGACCTTGAGTGAACATAACAGCCAAAGAAGTTGACAAAATTTGTGAATGGGACTGAAATGAACCCGAAAATAACATTGACAGTGGTGTATTTCCAGTGAAGAGAAGTTCGGATTACACCGCAAGTGAAAGGAAGTGGGCTTCAGAGGGAGCTGGAAATGATGCTGCTCATGGTAGAGCTTAGCGAGCAAAAGTGTTTATTTGTATTTATGATTTCTTTGTGTTTGCAAGTTTTTTGGGGTGTGTGTGGCAAAGGATTTGTACTATTTACAACAGGAACAACACTTTATATTCAGAGATCTTTAGAAAGTGTGGTTCAGAAGATGGAGTGTGTTGCCCATTTATCATAGAGTTGGTGACTGTCTGAACTTGTGCCCAAGTGGCAAGACTGTGAGGCATAAGTGTCCATCTCCAACAACATGTTTGTGTGATTTCATGTGTGAATGATGACACTGCAGCTGGAAAAAAATAAGTACTTGATTGTGCTGTCTTTTTTTATTCATGGTTACTCAATTAGAGTAAAGTTTCCTTGGAGATTATTCGATTGACCTAAATATTACAGTCCATGTATGACATGTGGGGTGTGATAAATGCCCATGTACTTAAAAAAGACCCTGGTATAGAGACAGAATTCTAAAAAATCTCATTCATCCGTTTTTCTAGATTTTCCTTATTCTAAGATAATCTTTCTTGATCTCACAGTGAAGTAGTGAGATAATTGTGTAGACAAAAGTACAAAATAATAATATACAGACCCTTTCCAAAAAAGTAGAATATCATGGAAAAGGTGTTTCATTTTCGTAATACCATTGAAAAAGTTAAACCTTCATAGATTATAGATTCAGGGCCCACAATTTAAATGATTTCAAGTATTCATTTGTTTATTTTAACATAATTTGGGCTTCCAGCTCATAAAACCTACAAAAACAGGAATTCCAAAAATTAGAATACTGTGAAGAAATCACCATTTACTTCTCAGTTTTTGCAGAAAAAAAAGAGGATCACATCAAATATAAAATATAGCACTTTCAAAACGATATGTCAGTCTTTAATACTTGGTTGGGAATCCCTTTGTCTTAATCACTGCCTCGATGCACCATGGCATTGAGGCAATCAGCCTGTGGCATTGCCTGGGAGTTATGGAGGCCCAGATTTCCTGATGATTGCTGTCAGGCCTTCCTTGTTTTTGGGTATGGTGTCCCTCATTTTCCTCTTGATAATACCCCATAGATTCTCAATAGGGTTTAGGTCCGGCAAGTTGGCTGGCCAGTCAAGCACTGTGATGGCATGGGCATCAAACCAGGTTCTGGTGCTTCT
>JASSRZ010000002.1:1448116-1463700 GCA_032164315.1 Malacoctenus gilli
ACACACACACACACACACACACACACACACACACACACACACACACACACACACACACACACACACACACGTACACAAACGCACACAAAAGCCTGCATGTGATTGTTCTGATCTATTGGTGTTGCAGGTGAAGTACAGAGAGGAGTATGAGAGGAGCAAAGGTCGCTCTCAGATGGAGTTTGGAGACACGCAGACGTACAAAGTGTCCAAAGAAGCTCAGCGGCTGCAGAGCGAGGTCTCACTCCTCCTCACCTTTAAAAGCTGCACACACTGAGGAGCTCAGAGCAGTGACACCGCATCACTCCTCAGCACAGGTCAGCCTAGAGCTGATCCCAGGTCAGTCTCAACCTGCACTTAGACTTTTTTCCTGTCACTCAGCGGGAGTATCGTCGAGACTACGAAGAGACGGTGAAGGGCAAAGCTTTGGTGGAGGCTGACCAGACGCCTGGCTACCTGACCGCCCGCCATGCCAGCAGCCTGCTCAGCGAGGTAACACACACACACACACACACACGCGCACACACAGATATCTGTTTGCAATTTCACCAGAGTTGTTACTTTAACGGGAGCTTCTGGTTTGTGTGTCTGTGTCTATGTGTTCCACAGAAGGAGTACAGGAAGGACCTGGAGACAGAGATCATGGGTAAAGGGATGGAGCTGAGCGCTGACGTGCTGGAGATGCAGCGAGCTAAGCGCGCCTCAGAGATCCAGAGTCAGGTACATGCCAGCTGCCCGACCCCGCAGTGGAGCTGATGGACCCATGGGGGTGGAGCTTCTTTTCTGACCACGCCCTGTGTGTCCCTGTAGAAGTCCTACAAGCAGACGGAGCAGCTGCGGGAGAACTCGTACGGGACAGTGACCGACACCCCTGAACTGCTGCACGCCTCCTACCTGAAGGACGTCTACAGTCAGGTCTGAGTGGGCACCGCGTTGTGCAGGAAGATGCTCTAACGTCCTTCTTAATACCTCCATCTGATTCCATCCACCCTCAGAAAAAGTACAAGGATGAAGCGGAGCGTCTAAAGGGGAGCTACAGTCTGGTGTCCGAGACGCCTGAGATGGAGCGAGTCCGATCCAACCAGAGACACGTCAGCTCTGTGAGCACCACTTTTCTGCGGCTAACTTAATCCTGAGTTAATCCCCAAACCACATTAGTTAATTTGAGTTCAGATCAAATGAGTGTTCGCTTTGGATAACTTAAATTGAGCTCAGCTGAGTTGGGAAGACAAAAACTGAGTTAAGATGAGTCGAGATAACTTGAGCTTCAGTTTACTTTTGCTCAGTTAAGAAACTTTGAACTGAGTTTAAACAAACCTCACTGTTTGTGTGACCTGGGCTCTACGTCGACCCATAGCTGCAGTACTGTTGGGACTCCAAGCTGATGAGAGGGCTGATGTCCTCAGTCACAGACACGCCTGAGATCGTGCTCGCCAGAGAGAACGCCAAGAAGATCAGTGACGTAGGTCCTTGAAAGTGTTACGACTTAGTAACTGCTGGCTGTGACGTAACTCGGTGACAGTGACTGAAGGTACCTCGGTCACTCTCTTTAGGTCCAATACAGAGAGGAAGTGGGCCGTGGCACCGCCGTTGTGGACACGCCCGAGATGGAGCGAGTGCGGCGCAACCAGGAGAACATCAGCTCAGTCAGTGCACACACATGGAAGACGCTCTGAAGGGTTCAGTCCCAACATGCATCACTTCTACTTCCTATGTGCCCATATAAGGTGAAGTACAGACAGAACGCTGCAAAAGCCACGAGTGTCGGAGTAACGCCTGAAGTGGAGCGAGTGAGACAAAACCAGGAGAACATCAGCTCGGCAAGACACACACACACACACACAAAGAAACTCCAGTAACAGTTAGTAAACTTGAGCTCTGTGTGTGTGTGTGTGGGTGTGTGTGTGTGTGTGTGTGTGTGTGTGTGTACAGGTACGCTATCAGCGTGGCCTGCAGGAGGTGAGAGGGCGGAGCTGCTCGGAGCTGGACACGCCTGAGTACAGGCGTGTCAGGAGGACGCAGGACTCAGTCTCCATGGTAGCGGCCTGGTTACTGTGGCTACCACCTGGGCCATGGGCAGAGCTAACCTGAGTGACCACAGCGGGTTGGGACTGCTGCACCGAAACTCACACACTGCCTGCACAAAACAGCAAGAAGGACTGTTTGTGTGTGTGCGTACGTGTGTTCGTGCATGTGTGCGTGTGTGTGTGTGTGTGTGTGTGTGCGTGTGTGTGTGTGTGTGTGTGCATGAGGCTGCGAGCACATGTGCCTGTGTGTGTGTGTGTGTGTGTTAATAAAGATTTTTCAAACAAAGACCGTGTGTGTTATATGCTCACTGACCAGATACACCCTGATGTGAATGTGTGTGTGTGTGTGTCTGTGTGTATCTATGTGTGGCTGCGTCTGCAGTAATGCTAACATTGTTTGTTTTCATATTAGGCGAAGTACCACGAGGACTTTGAACGGGCTCGTGGGCGGGGCTTCACGCCAGGGTTGGACGACCCCAGCATGGAGCGCTACCAGAGGACCAATCAGATGGCAGGAGAGGCAGGATACAATAAGGGGATCCACCCCCAGGGGATGGAGATGGACAGAAGGCCGGGAGGCATCATTGTAGGTCAGTAGGTCACACTCTGTTCACAGCTGTTCTACAGATATCTGGAGCAGAAAGGAGTGTGTTACAGTGTCTCAGGGGGTGGTCTGAGGACAAGCTCAGACTGAAGCGTTACAGTGTTGCATGGTCACAGTTTAACAGACCTGATTCCTTCTGAACGTTTCTCCTCACTTGAAGACCTCAAGGTGTGGAGGAGCGACCCCGGCTCAATATTTGACTTTGACCCTCTGGAGGACAACATTCAGTCCAAGAGCCTCCGCAGGATGTCCGGTAGCTCCGTTTAAGCCCCGCCCACTCTTTCATTAACCCGTTTTCAGGTGGATGGCTTGTTTCTGCCCCCTAACGACCTTCACGTTGGTGAAATAAACAAGTGCAAGATTTCTTTTATTTGTAGGGTTGAATTCACATTAATATATTTTTATATATTCACATTTGAGTGGACAAACATGTGAAAATAGAATTTTTTTTTAACATGTGTTTTCCTTCCAGGTTTATTTCACTGAAGTCACTCTTGTAATATATTTTTGTGCAGTTTTCATATATTAAATCTCCTTTTTTCAGACCCTGTGAAGCCTTTTGCATTAACCTGCATGAAGTCTGCCGTGTTAGAGGCACAGAGTAATCCATTGCTCCAGTAGAATCAGAGAAAGTCTGTCTATTTTTGTTCCTCACTTCTTTCCTTCTCTCGTCCTCCTTGCTGTTGCTTTCCCCGTCCTGCGCCGCCCCCTGCTGGTGGCGTGCTATCAGAGCGGGTCGGCCGCAAGCTGAGCAGGCAGCCGTCGCAACAGTCCGTCAGCTCGCTGACCTCTGACCTCTGGGACCGCAGCAGCACCGAGACTCCCGGTACCTGAGCCCACCGAGGGACGCAGCCTGTCTGTGTCCTGGCTCTGTCTGTGACTCCAGACTAACTCACTGTCTCTCTGCAGCTGAGCATGAACACGTGTGTCAGAGTTGTAACAGGTCATGTGACTGAAGCCTCACCTCCAACCCACAGCGAGCTCAGACTGACTTTGTGTGTGTGTGTGTGTGTGTGTGTGTGTGTGTGTGTGTGTGTGTGTGTGTGTGTGTGCGTGTGTGCGTGTGTGCGTGTGTGTGTGTGTGCGCGCTCCAGCTCCCGTCCTGCCCGGCGCCTACCAGCAGGGCCTGCAGATGCAGCAGCAGCAGCAGTATCACGGCTACATGCACCAGACCAGCATGTCGTCGGTCAGATCGGTCACATCGCCGCCGCACTCTGCCACCATGGTACGAACGCTGATGTAACTGATTCACTCATGAAGTTCAACTGAAGGTGATCAGTTTGTGGGAGGAAGATGCTCTAAAATCTGGAGGTCAATATGAGGAAGGTGCTCTCTGTGTTTCTGTGGCTGCTACAGCGTGTTTACCGGGCGCTCTACGACTATGCGGCTCAGGACCACGACGAGGTTTCGTTCAGGGACGGCGATGTCATCATCAACGCTCAGCCCATCGACGAGGGCTGGATGTACGGCACCGTGCAAAGGACGGGCAAGTCCGGCATGCTGCCCGCCAACTACGTGGAGTGCTGCAACTGAAGGAAGGAGGAGCAGGAGCAGGAGGAGGAGGTGAAGAAGGAGGAGGTGTGGGTGTGGGGTCAGACAGACCTCCTAATGCTGGCTTGTTGTTTGTATTCCAGTTTGTTGACGTTTGTGATGTTTCTCGCTCTGTGATTGGATCCGGATGCAGACGAGAGAATCGCAGCAGGAAGTCCTTTAAAGGACTTTAAACGTTCACTCATATTTGATAAACAAGCAAACAATCTATATTCTTTTACTTTTGAGTTTTTGTCTATGTTTTGAGTCAAAAGGCTGGTGCGTCTCCTCAGGTGGTGCTGAAAGGCATCATGAGAAAAACAGGTCACAGATAATTACAGAGGAATCTGCTTCACTGAACACCTCGGCCTAGAATCAGGTCCTGTTCAGTCAGACCGCGACTTTTATTGTGAAGGAAGAGCAGGAGGTAGTTCCAGGTGAAGAAGGTGGCAGTTTGTTTTATTCACAATGACAATGATGAGGAATAAATCAGTTATTTAGTCCAAAGTTTAAATAACATCAGTGCAAACGCCTGTTAGCTTCAATCTGCTCCGTTCAGGTTTGACCTCCGGGTGGCGCCATTACTTTCCTTCAACACCTAATTAGTCTGTAGTGTTTTCGCTCAGCTGATAGTTCCTGCTATGAGGTACTTTTGCAGTACCTACTCGGTGGGGTTCTAAACGAGGCGAACACATGGTGTCATCAGTCTGCAGGCCTCTGATTGGCCGGGAGTGACGTCACTGGACATGAACAGTGATGGAGGAGTGGCAATAAGTGATGTAATGGCGCCTGGAGGACACTGAAGTCGCTCAGCTCTTATGGAGCCGTGTGTTACCTCTTTATATCTCTAGAAAAGCTGTGAGTTTATCAGTAAAGAAAAGTTAACCAGGAATCTCAGATGGTTCATCAGTTCATACAAAATTTAAGTTTAGTGGATTTTTTTCAGTTTTCTTGTTGCCAACAACTTTCAGAAATGAAGATTGTTCTGCCTCTGAAAATAGTCCTCAAGAATTGGATAACAAGAACATTACAAATCAATGCTTGGATTACAATAACATTACAGGCATGTGCAGTTTGTGTGGGTGTGTCCTGATTGGTTCAAGCTGTTAGGCATGTTTAGTTGTTGGCACCAAATGAAGGAGGAGTGTGTGTGCTGCAGCTCACACCTGGACAGGTCCTCACTAACAGCCGATCAACACTCGCTGTCGTCTAACTGCTGTCTCTCACCGTGTCCTCAGACTGTACTCCAGACTGAGTCCGTGGCCGTCGCCGGGCAGATTATTTTCGTACTCGCGCTGGAACAGATGTGTTTACTTGTTTGTTGTCTTGCTGTGTGGATCCTGCTCATACTCAGCCATGGTTTATTCTAGCTGCACAGTATTTTATATGTTTGGTTTCAGAAGCACTAGATGCAATAGGAAATGATATTCATGTGTTTGTTGTGTTGATTTGAAAGAGACGCTCGCTGTCATTTTATAAACCCTGATGATTTTTTGCTTCTAATGTCACCGTTGTAAAGTTTGTTTCATCATTAGTCTTTTTGTCCTCACAGGTTTTACTACATTTCTTTACATATTATTTCAATTATAAAAATGATTCAGTTGTGTTATTTTGCCATATGATAATCACAGTGTGTTACACAAGGGATAAATAAAAACAATAAAAACAAATTGAGTGTTGGACAGACCTCTCAATTACAAAGTCTGATCAGTTTTTTGGTCATCTTCAGTTTGCATGTTGTCAAAAGTTTAAAATGTAAAAATCTACTTCAATATTCTCGGATAAACTGAGTCCTGAGTGAATATTTCACTGGTTACACGGACTCAATCTGCGCATGCCCCAGAGTCACTAATATCAGCCGGGCTCAGAGTGTACTGCGCATGCGTCGGAGTGTCAGCGGTTGCAGGCGCTCTGAATGAAATCGCTGTGATTTCCCCGAAAAAATGATGAAGTTTTTGCCCAAACTGCTGCTGCTCGTCCTGTTAGCCGTCCCAGCGACCCTCTTCATCAAAGGTGGGTGTGGGACCCGCCTCCTGACGCTTGAAACCGGACTAACGCGGCTCTCGGGGACCGGCGAGGGTCGGGCTCGCTAATGTTAGCCTCTGAGCTAACTAGCCACCGTGCTAAAAGCGGAAGGCCTGTGAAACATGTGCTAACTAAGAATAAACGTCAATTTGAACGACTTGCACACGTAGCACAACACAAATAACTACCGCGACGGCGTCTTCCCTGTAAACAGATAGATTTATTCCTTTTGTCTTGAAAAATTTGCTCGCTGTAACTAAAACCTTTCATCTGTCTGCTTGGACTGACGTGTCCTTACAGTTAGCATGGAGGCTAAGTGCTAGCTGACAAAAAACAAACTGAAGCGTCGAAGAATGTATTTTACACTCTGAGATTAGTTCAGACGACATAACAATCTGATTAAGGTGTGAAAACTGGACGACAGCAGATCAGCGCTGAAGGCGTCTTTGTCTCAACTCAGCAGCACCATTGATTATTATGGGATAGTCATAGCAGGTTGACAGCTCTTCTCTGCCAAGTAAAAACATCGTAGGTTATTTACTTGGTTGTTTTTTGGCGTTTTGCAGCATTTGGGGAAGGTGCGTTTAAAACTTCTCCTGTGATCTTGTAATTTTGTGGCTCAGTGTTGGGACCTCCGGAGCGTGTGAATATGAGCAGCGTGCAAGAATTTGTAATCCTCTTAAAGTCATCCAGTGTTCACAGCAGGACAAACAGACCCTGAGTTTTTATGGTGAAACATCTCATGCTCGTGATTGGCTCCACTTTATCTTCAATATCCTGGATCGACTGACTCAGTGAGCTTCCGAAAGGACGCGGTCTCCTGACAGGTTCCCCCAAACTGAAGCATCCGCTGAGTTTTGCTCCTTTCTGGGCCGCCGCCACGTCTCATTGGCTGCTGTCGTCCCTGCAGGGCCGCTGGTGAGCGCTCAAGATCTGACTGAGGACGAGGAGGCTGAGGCTGTGGAGGAAGATGTGGTGGACGACGTGACGGCGGAGGACGAGGACGACGAGGCCGAAGTGGAAGATGACGAAAACGCCGAACTGGTGAGACTGAAGAAATCTGTAAAGTTAGTTCTTGATGATGTGGTGAGTGCTCGAGTCCTCTGCTGACCGGAGCTCTGCTCCTGTGTGTGAACAGACGGAAGAAAAAGAAGACGAGGAGGAGGAGGCGCTGGTGGGGGAGGTGAAAGCCTCTCCTAATGCCGACACCACCATCCTCTTCGTCAAAGGAGAAGGTGAGTGTGGCTCTGCGCTCTTCTTCTGCGCCGGTGAACCTCGCTCTTATCGTGCCCTCGTCTCTTTGCAGATTTCCCCGCCAACAACATCGTGAAGTTCCTGATGGGATTCACCAACAAAGGGGCGGAGAACTTTGTGGTGGACTCTCTGGACGCCTCCTTCCGTTACCCACAGGTGAGACACCGACAGCCTCGGCCTCGCACCCTGCTAACGCGTTGATTCCTGACGCCGTCCGTTCGTGCCCGCAGGATTACCAGTTCTACATCCAGAACTTCACGGCTCTGCAGCTCGGCACCGTGGTGCCTCCCGGCCGCCAGGCCACCTTCGAGTACTCCTTCATCCCTGCCGAGCCGATGGGCGGCCGGCCATTCGGCCTCGTCATCAACCTCAACTACAAAGACAGCAATGTAAGAAGCGATGGGCCGGTCACCATGGCGGCGGCCTCTACCCCCTCTCAGAGGGGACAAGATGCCTCAATAACTATGCCAATACTTACAGTTCACTTGTAGCTCAGGGCGATGCTTGTGCTTGTTTCAGTCGTGCAAAGGCAGCCTGGTGAATGCTTTGTTCAGTTTTTGGTGGGGAGATTGGAGGTGGCAGAAGTTGTAATGGTCACGTATGTCGTCCCCCCGTCTCCCATCCTGCAGGGAAACGTTTTCCAGGACGCCGTCTTCAATCAGACCGTCACCATCACTGAGAAAGAAGACGGCCTGGATGGAGAGACGTAAGCTTCCTTCTTTGTTTTTGGGCTCCACTGCCAAAGCGCTTCGCCGCTTCAAGCGTCTCCTCGTCTTCTTCGCAGGATCTTCATGTACGTTTTCCTCTCCGGTCTCGGGCTGCTGGTCGTCGTCGGCCTTCACCAGCTGTTGGAGTCCAGGAAGGTACGAATGCCACAGGAAACGAGACTTGTTCATACTGGGTGAATGAGCATTAAACGTGTGTCGAGTCAAACCTGCAGGAAAGATCCGAAGGAAACGCAACATTGTGTCATCATGCGACTTTGTGTGTTCAGAGGAGGCGTCCGGCTCCCAAGGTGGAAATGGGAACGTCGAGCCACAACGACGTGGACCTGAGTTGGATCCCTCAGGAGACGCTCAACCAGATCAGTACGTAGCTGCTCACACCTCCACCCACCCGGATCCAGGCGCTGGCTAATGCTAATGCTAATGCACAGCCCGAAGCTTTGAGCAGAGCTAATGTTGACCTGAGTGTGTAGCTTCAGGCTAAAGCTGAAGCTCAGTGTGGATGTTTGTTGTTCCTCCCAGAATCAGCTGTCTGGTCTCTTCCTGTTCGACCTTTAACCTCCGCTGTGCACGACCTCTCACCCTCCTCTCTCTCTTTCTCTCTCTCTCCCTCTCTCTCTCCCCTTCACTGCTTCCTCCTCGCTGTCATGTTTTCCTGCGTCTTCAGTGCAGAGTCGCAGAGGTGAGGTCTGCTTCACTTCCTGTCTGTGAGAATCCGTTTCCTGTTCTTTTTGTCCGGCTGTTTAATCTCACTTCTCTGATCAACTGAGCGCCTTCACTCGCTCTGTGTACTGAGGCGCTGCACCTGCAGGCAGAGCAGCAGTGGGTTTAGCAGAGCAGCAGGTTAACTGTGTTTCAGCAACTGTTCAATCATTTTGTCATCCAGGATTGTTGGTACAATAATAGTGTCAGCTGAGTTGTGAACACTAGCATTAGCTGTTAGCATTAGAAGTGTGACACCAGGTGGTCTCAGTGGTAACTCTGCATCGATCTGCTCCTGTCCGGCAGACAAGGCATCTCCCAGACGATCTCCTCGTAAAAGGAGCCAGAAACGCTCGGCCGGCTCCGACGAGTGACGCGCACCCGATGACATCACAGCGGCGAAGCATCGCCACCTGCTGACTGAGGAGCAGCTGTGAGCGCCACCCTGAGTGAGGTCACTGTGGCCTCTGCTGAGGAACTTAACCAGTGCCAAGCACAGCTGAGGCTGGAGCTTACAGACTGTACCCCAACACACACACACACACACACACACACACACACACACACACACACACACACACACACACACACAGAGTTTAGTTGTTTCTCTGTGGAGGAAACTGCAGGATGTTGTTTTTTTGAAGCCTTTGGAAAGAACCTGCTGAGCTCTTCACAGTGACACAGTTTTGTTTGTTTTTTGTTTGTTTGGTTTGCTCGCACTGAAACGGGCTGAAAAGAATCATTTTGTTTGACTTTTTCAACTCTTCTTTTTTTTTTAAGTCGCAGTTTTCCGGTGGGTTTTGTGTGGCACGTCTTTCTCGCCGTCCGGATTGGCGCCACCTACTGACGGTTGTCTGCGGCGCGTCCGAATCCTGCGATTGTTTTGTTGTGAATCCTGGCTGAAGCACTGGTGTACATACTGGCTGATGGATGCAGAGTGACATTAACAAGGATATTTATTCATGTGACAGATGGGCTGTACTGCGTTTGTTTACCACTAGGGGGCGCTTTGCCGCCTCATTCTGCAGGACAAAGCTCAGCTGGAGCTTCACTGTTTGTTTTTTCTAAAGTGAAATGATTAAAAGGGGGGCGAGGGGCTGTCATTGATGGAAACCGGCGTTTTCTTTTATTTTGCTTTTAAATGTGCAGGAAATAAACTGAATTGCTGTAAATCTGTGTGACTTTGATTTGCCTGACTTCAATGAACCCAAATAATGATAAAATTAACTTGTACTAATCGAAGATTTACACCTTACAGATATTTATTTTATGAACCAAACTCCTGTTTCAGTAAAATCGAGATGTTTTAATTTTAAAGTGAACTTTTGAGAGACAGCAGCTCTGTGGCGACTGGATGTTTGTCTCAAATTCCTGCAGTACTACTGTGCTCCTGCAGGGGGCAGCACCAACCTGCAGGAAGCTCAGCCTGCCTGAAACCATCGGGTCCTCTTCGCTTCCTTCCTCTTTATCCTCTTCTTTCACCTCCTTTCACCTCCTCCCTCCTGTCTTTTTACTCACTGTTTTTTCAAAGTCTTTGGGAAAATTTGGAGATTAAAAGAACTAAAATGACTGATGATGCACAAAATGGTCTGAATTGAGCGTATTGCAGGCTCTGTGGGTGTGTGTGTGTGTGTGTGTGTGTGCGTTTTATCAGCAGGCCTCAGCTGGCCCTCTGCTTTTGTTTTTAGGTCATTTTTTGCGACGTCTTGCTTTAAATCAGAGAAAGCAGCTCAGCTCTCTAAAATAGAAACAATTAGCAGAGACTGACACTGCGCGCTTCCTCCCTCACTGCTCCTCTCCCTCCCCGGCTGCTCCTTCTCCTCCTTTTTTTAAACGTTCATGTTGCTCCTGTGTGTGAGTAGCAGGTGCGAATGTTGCGGAGCCCCCATAGAAACTTGCCCAGGGTCCTTCTGGGTCTGGGAGCGTCCCTGTTGTGAGCAGTTTGGCCGTCAGACGGATGAACCTGCTCTGATCCTCTTTGTATTGAACTGTAACAGGATCATCTGATCAATCTGCCCAATATGATTACTGACATCACGCCCCCCCCCCACCCGTTGTCTGTTTGGCCCCATCCTGACAGCACCTGTGACGAACGGCAGGGGGCGTCCTTAGTCCAGACAGGAAGTTCAAGGTTTGGAAAAAGTTCCCTCAAGACGACAAAAGCTGCACGCAGATCAGTCTCTGACCACAGGGGGCGCCACTTGACTAGAACAGTAGCAAACTGCTCACACACGCACACACACGCGCACACACTTTTAGTTGGATCTGTGCTGAGGAAACTGCTGGTTACATTGTGTTGTGTTGTTTTCTGTTACATTGTGTTGCGTTATATTGTGTTATGTTGTGCTACATTGTGTTACATCGTGTTACATTGTCTTGTGTTTTGAGTTGTATCACATGACGTCGTGTTTCTTCCTGATTTTGGACAAATAACTTTTGGCGTGAGTTTCTGTCGTGAATTTAAAAAAAAACCCAAAAAAACCCAAACGCGTCCTCGTTAATCAGTGCGAGACTTCAGGTGAACCCTCGCGATATTCTCTCCCCCACCTCGCCCCCCCCCCGCCCCCTCAGTCACTCACTCCTCTCTCTCACCCCCCTCCCCCCTTCGTCCGGGGGGCGGGGGTGTACCGGCGGGGATGTGGGAGTCCGGCCGCTCTGCTCCAGCAGTTCCACGGACGCACGGACGCGCAGCTCCTCAGTCCGCCGGGAAACTTCACACTTTCTCGGCCTCTCGGCGTCTTTCCCGCGAAAGAGAGAAAGCAACAGCTGGAGGACTTTTATTCTGAAAGGGGCGGCTCATTATCGCACCCGGGGAGGATGAGTTGGACCTGACGCGCCTGTTTGCCCGCAGGTGTGCGGGAGTGAGTGCGTGTCAGTGGATTACAGCGCGCGGAGCCGCTCCGGCTGAAGTTTGTGGAGATGCGGGAAGAGGACGCGGAGTGAGGTTGCGCGCGTCACCTCCCCGCCGGACCGACGCGCTCCAGTCCGCTCCTCTACCTCCGGGCTGCCGCTGGAGAGGCGAACAAGTCCCGTTTCTCCTCCTTCATCCACCATCATCATCTTCACTTCTTTGTGGATTAAGCCATCTTCCTCCTCCTCCCCCTCCCCTCCTCCTCCTGAGAGAGCCTCCGTCCTGCTGGCCGCGGAGTTGCGCGGAGTTTCTGGGCTCATGGATCGGCCGCGACGCGCGTCCTGCCCGCCCGGGATGTGGCCGCAGTGAGCGGGGAAGGAGTGATGGAGTGACGGACACACGGACGGAGCGCAGCCCGCAGAGAGCGTGTGTTTTACCGCAGGAGTTTCACATGTGAGTACACATTTGCGTTTGAACTCTGACCTTTCAGGCGCTGCTGCACAATCTGACGAGGCACATTTACCCTTTATTTATTTTACCTGTGGACGAGCAACTTTCACCTGCCTGACGTCATGAAACATTTTAAGTGCGCCAGGAGCCCGTTCAGATGCGTCAAGCCGCCGTTTTTACGCTCGAACGTTCAGATCGAGGGATTTTGTTTGAGTTTGGATGCGACTCTCTGTCCCCGAGTTCCTCTTCGTCCCCTTGTCCTCCCTGTCCTTCTGTCCTCTCTGTACTTCAGCTCTCCCAGTTCGGAAGCCCAAAAACGCGCAGCGCAGAGTGAAATTGCAGCCCGCTCCGTCCTCCTCTCCCTCCCCGCGCTCCTCTTTCTCCTCTCCCTCCCCGTGCTCCTCTCCCTCCTTGTTTGGAGCCTCCGTGGCCCTCCGGGGACCCCGTGGCCCTCCGTTCCTATGCAACCCCGCACCCTGTCAGCCGCTCCGTGCCGAGCCGAGCCGTGCCGTGTCGCCACTTTCCATTAATTAAGCAGGTTTGTTTGTGAGCCGGAAATAAGCAGGTTTTTTTTTTGATGAGATGTTGCCAGATTTTTTTTCACGGCCTGAACTCGTTTCCAGAATTTTGTTGTAAATTTCCTGAGTGTGAAATGTTTCCGTGACGAGCAGCTTTGAGCCGCGAAACGCTCCCGCTGCGTTCTTGCATCATGTCTGAGTTGTTGGTCCGTGAAGCTTCAGTGTGTGTAACATTTTTGTACCGTGTTGTTTTTTTGGACCTTTTCTTGGTTCAGTTCAGATAAAAGGAGAAAAACGCTGCTTCAGTTCAATTCGTCTCATTTAAATCGGATCGGTGTAGAAACCTTTCTGGCCTCCTGTGATGCTTCTGATCGTTCTGAGGAATCGTCCACATTCACGTATTTACCCGGTTCACTCCCTCACAGATCTGAATTCAGTCTCTCGCCCCATCGCCCTTTTTCTCCCGTCATTCACTCTGAGAAGCAGGATTTAATTCTGTCGTAATTTTTCAGGGTTTTTATTCAGTTTAATTCACATTTTTTCGCAACTTTTCCCTCTAATTGGAGCTTTTGTGCATTGTGGAGACATTTTCATGTGTTCACGTCCTCCTCAGACTCTCGGTTGCACGTTAAAACGTCTGACCTGCTCTGACTCATAATTTCATCTGTTATATCATCTATTAAAAGCTGCAACATTCCCAGTAACATTTGTTCCTTTGTGCTTCCAGATGTTGAACATTTTCTCCTCGTAGCCAAACAATCGGCTGTGAACCTTGTTGTGTGATTTGTGCGTCTTCGAGGTGTTGTGTTATTGTTGTTGTTGTGTGTCTCAGTTAAATGTCACGGCTTTAAAATGAAAAACATTTTAATCCAGCAAAGATCCAATCGAATCAGTTTCTTCAGAATCTGATTTAATCTGAGAAAGATTTAATCTGTCTTTCATAATTCGAATGCTATCATTGTTAAAAGCTTCAGAGTGGTTATTTGTGTGTGTGTGTGTGCGTGTAAGTGTGTGTGTGTGTGTGTGTGTGTGTGTGTGTGTGTGTAAGTGTGTGTGTTGCTTCTGTAATATCTCTTCTGTAATACAGCACCAAGTCGATTTGCTCCATATGGTTTCTTTTCCACATTTTTTTCACATTTTCTGCATCAGATTCAAAATGAATCAAAATAAATGTCTCTCTTCAAAATAAGAGCTCCTCGTTGTCCTGAGCAATGAATAAATAATGTCTTTCCAAAGCCCTTCTCTAAAATGGAAAGTCTTTTTTCCAAACCACAAGCTTTTCTTTCAAATTAAAAGCCCATTTCGAATGAAAAGCTCCTTTTGAATTAAAAGCTCCTCCGTCCTCAAAGCCACAAACAGCTCGTAGCTGCTGTGTCAACACCTCAACACAACTCTGCAACACTGCTGACCCACAACAGGTGTCACCTCGCCGGAACGCCTGACTCGCATGCTGCACATTCGTGTGAGGGGGACAGTGTGTGTGTGTGTGTGTGTGTGCGTGTGTGTGTGTGTGCGTGTGTGTGTGTGCGTGTGTGTGTGTGTGTGTGTGTGTGTGTGTGTGTGTTTGGGGGGGGTGCTCTGCTTTGGTTGGGCTCCATGTGGTTCTGTGGTGTGATCGGTGAGCAATAAGAGTGACACGCGGTTACGTGCAGGAGTGAGTCTGTCAGTGCTCGGCGTCGTTCAAGTGACGTTTCAGTTAAAGCTTCGTGGTCAGCTGACCTGAGTGAGCTTTTATTTTGAAGGTTTCTGCTTCAGAATGGAATGCGTGTATCATTGAATCTAGATGGTTCATGATGCTTGTCGTCTGAGAGGTCAAAGGTCACAAGTAGGCTAACACCTGCTTTGTGTGGTGCGTGTGCGTTTGTTTCTGCTGTTCCGGTCCTCGGCTACGTTACCTGATGTTGGTTGAGCGTGACCCGCCTTCGTCCAGACAGCTGTGTGGACGGATGAGGGACGGTCCAGTGTAGACAGATGAGGGACGCTTCAGGACGCTTCAGGCGCCCCCTGCAGTGGTGTCATGAACCAAGCCTATCAGCTATGAGTGAGGAGCGGGATCGGTAGCATTAGCAGCGTTGGAGTCTTCAGACGGACGTGACAGATTTATGGGAGCGGCGCTGAGGACCGGCGCTGAGGACCCCCTCGTGGACGCTCGGCGGCCCGTCTCCACCTCCCTCACAGACGCACACTCTTGCCCTGCCGCTGTGATGGCGGCGCCGCTCGACCCGGGAGGAGACACTCATGATTTATCTCAGACACATGGAGCTGCTTGACCTCAGGTTAACCCCCAACACTCCTCCACCTCCAACTCCTCCTGCACCTCCTCCGCTACCTCCACCTCTTCCTTCTCCTTTTTTATAGAGCATCTTCCTCCCACGAACATTCAGATTATGAGGGCGGGACGTTACGGAGACAGAACACACTGTAAGAACCACAGATGAGTGCAGGAATTCAATGTGTGTCTCAAAATTCATCTTGTCAACGGTGATAAACCGCCTCCAGCTGTGTGTGTGTGTGTGTGTGTTGGGGGGGGGGCACAGGTCACTGTCGGGGTCGTCAGGGTTAAACCAGCTCGTTGTCCCTCAGAAACATGACACCCATGTTAAACTCGGCAGGATGGATTGTTTCTCCAGTAGGGGGAGGGGCCTAAATGTGGAGCGCGTCACGACGCACGACGTCATGTCGGCCATCTTTCAGCCACGTCAGCTGTCCAATCAGAGCGCGGCGTTTTGCTCAGTTTGATTTTGATTTGCTGGAAAATGTAAAGAGTCCCGGCAGGAGATCAGAGATGATGAACCGTGAGAGACGGAGTGCCATGTTCATCAGGGCGAGGCCGTGTGTGTGTGTGTGTGTGTGTGTGTGTGTGTGTGTGTGTGTGTGTGTGTGTGTGTGTGTGTGTGTGTG
>JASSRZ010000002.1:1463800-1474533 GCA_032164315.1 Malacoctenus gilli
GTGTGTGTGTGTGTGTGTGTGTGTGTGTGTGTGTGTGTGTGTGTGTGTGTGTGTGTGTGTGTGTGTGTGTTTTACTGTGAGAACAAACATCAGGGTGAGACTTTGCAGTGCTGCAGGGACATTGTGCCGTGTCTTGGTGTGTTTGGGTGTTCTGAGGGTTCAGGTCACAGTCAGTCTTCTTATCTGCATCAGTGATGTGTAGAGAGTGTGTGCGTGCGTGCGTGCGTGCGTGCGTGCGCGCGTGCGTGCATGTTTTCCAGCCTTTCAGCCTTTGGTTGAGCAATCGGTCTAATTTTTTGGGTGCTTTTGTGAGGAATTTTTAATTTTTTTCTCTGCCTTTTTGTACAGAGTATCTGAGTCCATTTACTTGAGTCTAGAATGAGTCTTGAAAGTCTTTTGTTTTGGTTCTGACTTCGTCAGAGCAGGAAAAGCCTCAGACCTCCAGATGCATGCTGGGAATCAGCTTAACAGTTTGACAAACAGAAAGAAAACAATTTCATTCCTTTCTCAAAAAGTCATATTGAATGCAAAATAACAGATTAGTAAACATGATGATTAATCAATGATGGTGAATTGATCGACAGACGGAGAGAAAAGGAACAAAGTGCGATTCGAAGGGCCTCAGACTTCAGCGTCGGAGCTCCAAAATAAACCCTGAGAGGCTCCGGCTGAATGATGACGGGGAGCAGATGAGCTGTGAGCGGCTGGAGGAGGTTCGAGTCTGAGGATCACTGGAAAGGTCGAACACGCAGGTGAGCCGATGAAGTATTTAGTGACAGCCGTCAGCGCCTGAGTTACGGCGCTGATAGTGGAGGTGTAGGAGGAGTGTAACGCTCCAGCTGTGGTAGCAGGAGGTGCGGGATAAATCAGGAGGAGGAGATCAGGGTTAACAAGTTCTCTGATCCACAAGACAGACAGCAGGCCAACGCCGGGTGATGGAGGGCATTACCGAGTCTCGACGCCACAGGCTTGCTCCAGGGTCCGGGTGATTAGCTCATCCATCGGGACTAAAGTCGGTACATCAGAATGGAGACGACGCACGGCGGGACGTCCTTCCTCTTGTGATCATGCAGCAATATCTCCCTTCTGGAAGGAACTCTGCGACCTGAACGTGTGATCAGGAAACACAAACGGTGTCTTTGTTCTTTCTGTCCTCGTTAAAGCCGCCACCTCCGTCCGGCCGCCGCGACACGTTGCAGCAGCGGCGATGAGTCACCAAGCGTTACACTTTCATCGGTGACACGGTGATGAGACCGAAGAATGAGCGGTGTGGACTCGCTGACAGGTCGCCCAGATAACCAGGTATGTGAGGACATTGTCCAACGTCCCCAGGACGTCAGAGCATCTCATTAGAAGGTCCTTTTGTCTCCTTGCTCACTCCTCACTCCTCCATCCTTCACCCTCGCTTTTCTTTTCAACTCCTCGCTGCTCATTTCCTGCATTTCTCTTGATCAGCCGACTCTTTGTGAGGGTTTCATTAACCGTTCTCATTCTGAAGTTTCAATTCATCCGTCTGTGAACGGATGAATCTCAGTCGTTTCATCTGTGCAACAAGGAAAATGTCTCGGCGACTCCACAAATTGATTTTCATTGAATGAGTTGCTACTCGGGGGCAAAAACAAAACTACATATACTCTTAATACTCTCATTAGTACTATCTTCAAGTTTGTGCTTCTATTCAAATACTGCAATTACTGCAAAACAGAAACTACTACTGATACAACCAGGTGTCATCAGCATATTGGTGTGTTTTTTGTGTTGACTCAGGTGACTGTTCTTCCTGTGAGAACTCTGCATGTTTTTCCTGAGCAGCTCTTACTAAAGGTTAGTTGCGCGATCTCAGATGCAACCATGGCGACTGTATCTCCGGGCGGAGCCCTGTCTGGGATCCATCTTTCCTCCTGCCTCGCGCGGCTGTGAAACAAGTGCAGAGGATGTTCGGTCAGATTATCAGTCTCCACTTGATGTTTCTGTAATTCAGTTTGAAGGCGCAGGGCTTCCCCCCCTCTGCAGGGGGGCGCCGTGGAGCTGGCCCGGACTGTAAATTTCACCTGAATTTCGGCGCACACAAAAACCTTGACCCCACAAACCCCTGGAGCCTTATATAAGGATTAGCAGGCAGAAGCCTGTGTGCGTGTCCACTGCGTGTGTGTGTGTGTGCGTGTATGCGCGTCGCTGCAGATGGTTTATGGCTTTTTTCGCTGACATTTAAAAGGAGAGAGACACTGAGAAAACGTCTCCGCAGAATGAATGGATGAGGGACGAGGGAGGAAGAGGAGGAGGAGGCGGGCGGACGAAAGCGGGGAAACGTTCCCACCGTAAATCAGGGACGCAGACGGCTCGACAACGAGAATGTTCGCCCTCAGCTGAAGCTCGGCGGCGGCGGCGGACGGCAGGAACACTGTCAAAGACACGGGGAAGGATTCAGTGGTGTCAGACGAATCGTCACGCGGGACAAGAAAGGTTAACGAGTTCCAGACGAGGGCGATCGAACTGTCACGGGTCATCCTGAGACCGTGACATCATCGTGATGTGACCAATCGCTGATCACTCATCTTGACCCGCCCTCCAACAGCGATCTGCCATGATTACGGAGCCAATTTCTCCTCACGCCTCCATCGCACCAGCGGGCGCCGTGACACGTCACGGCTCAACCACTGGTTGATTTGTGAGGTTCACCTCATCGGGACTTAATTCTCGTCCTCTCAACGCAACAATTGAAAAGATTCATGTCCCCACGACGGGCAGCCGGGAGGAACGCAGCTGAAGCAACATGCGAAGAAACATGTGAAGCAGGTCGGAAGTCTCTGCCGCCGCCATAAATCAGGAGAGGCGAGTCTCTCCCATCCTCGACGCGTCCGAACCCTGACAAGTTCGGAAACGCTCCGCACACCACGGCCACAGAAGGTCGACCGAAGGAGGAACCGGGACGTCCGAGGACACGTCGTTTAGGCGACATGTCTCTGACAGTCCGATGACACTCCAGCTTCCTGCACATTAAAACACACCAGCTCAGAGCACGGTGATGACTTCAGCAGACACACACACTTACACCAACCAGGTGCAGCTGTCCGAACACCATCTCGCTGCTCCTGTTGGGTTTCCTCAGCTCCTCCCTTCAGTGTGCTGGAACTGAAGACAGACACACAAAACAGGCACAAAGACACACACACGCAGGCTATGGATGTTGGACATTGTTGGACGCTATGAGTCTGTACATGTTGCATGTTGTCGGACGCTGTGAGTCCGTCCTCCGACTCGATTTGTCACCACCCTCTTCAGGTCGTAAAGCTGCGCTCAGGTTTTCGGGGTCACGCTGACATGTGTAACGATATAAACCCGCCTTGTTAAACACACATATTAAAAGCGTGATTGGAAAACCCGACGCTGAGCGTTCCCAGACCCTCCGAGCGAGCGCTCGGGGTCGAGGCCGCTGGAGCGGCTCCAGTCCAGGCGGGAGGACACGCAGAGGACACTCGCTTCCTCAAGCCAAGGCGAGAAAAACACCGCGGGCGGCGCACCGTGAGGCCGCAAGGTCGAAAGGAGCGCAGCAGGTTCCTCCAACGGTCTGAGAAACCTTGACGGGAAAGGACCCGGATGAGGACCAGGACCAGAGCGAGAAAAGACGGAGCCTTGACGGACGTCAGGACCAAGACTTCAGGAAAAAGACTCTTTCCTTTGCAATATTTGGCCACAACAACGAGATTCATGACAGTCAATAAGAACGCGGTTTCTGCAGCTGCAAACCGGCTTCATGTTGCGGTTGCCTCTCCGGTCAATACGAACCAGTTTGACATGAGGACGGTGTGAGGGTCCATGTTGAAGTGATGCAGCCTGGGAGGAACCAACCTGCGTGGAGCTGAGCAGGAACCACTGATGTGGTCTGAACACACCAGTCAAACGTGTCCAACGTGTTCGCAGCAGAGCAGCTGCTCAGAGCGGCACGGCGAGCCTTCTGGTTCACGTTTGGTTCGCGGCCTCGAGGACACAGACGACTAATCGTCTTGCGTCCCATCAAAGAGATCCAGGAGATACTGAGAAGACATCTGTCTGAAAGTCAAACCAGAAGTGGACCTCTGAGTGGGATAATGATCCCGAGGATCCAATAAATCCACCCCAAAAGGACCGGGGAAGCACAGAGGAGGCTTTGTGGGCAGGAAAGCTCCAACTTCAGTCTCACTTAAAGGCCGAGGGACATCAGGAACAGAAGGAGACACAAGAAAACCCCCGAAAGTCCCACTGTGCAAGGAGACAAACGAGAAGCATCTTCATCAGCTGGTGTCAGCACTTCTGTCAAATGTCCACCAGCTGTTTCCTCTCACTGACAAATGAAACATTTGGGGATGTTCGAGGACATTCTTTGCATGCTTCATAATCTGGATGTCAGAGGGAGGAAGATGCTAAAAATTCTTGAACTTGGCGGGAGAAATTTTTCTATAATGTGAATTCTATTGGGAGGAAGATGCTCTATTATGTGACTGTTGTGAGGAGGAAGATGCTCTATGATGGGAACATTATTGGGAGGAAGATGCTCAGACAGTGTGGATGTTGGTTGTTATCTTTCAGCGTTGTTTGTTTATTTGTTTATTGCATCAGAAGGACGAGGGACGCCAGGCTTCTGTGTACATCCTTTAATCTTTAATGGTGAAGCAGAAAAAACAAAAACAAACAAACAAAAATACTGTAAAATAAATTAGATTAGAAAAATGCCACAAGCACATTTGATTTGTACAACAAAGCAATGCAACAAACTGGAGTCTTGATTTCCGTATATACAGAATAAAAAATAGACTTTTTATTCTTTGTCCACTTCGTTCAGTGTCAGTAAGTTTTTTTTAATGCGTCTCCATGAAAAGAACAAAAATCTCAACAAATACGACCACATCTGCTTTTTATTGTTCTTTTTTCTCATGTTTTTTTGTTGTTTTTTTTTTTACTCTGCACTGACAATAGTTTTTCTGTGTCCATGTACACAAAAGATGGACTCTCGAGGTCGTCCCATGAAGTCCAGGAGAAGAGGCTCCGCCCTCCTCCGAAACAATGACAGCCAAAGTAAAAGAAACGAGACTTTTGGTGAACAAACCGACAATACTGATACACAAACACGTACGGCACAGGAACACTCCCAACAATGAGCCAATCTGATTGGACGACATTTGTTTACTCTGAAAACAAAGAGTGGACGGACTGACGGTGGCTCGTCCTTTTCGTCTCTTCGTACGACGGAAGAGTAAAGCGTCATGGGAAGTGGAGTTCTGAATGTGCAGCGAGCAAACAAAAGGAAACACTTTAAAGTTTCGATCCGACGTCGGCTCAGGAGACGCTGCAGGTCAGGCGTTCGCTCCTGCTCAGTGAAGCCAACTGGAATCTTTGGTGTCCTAAAACAAACTAAAACTGAAGGTGAGCCAGCAAACAAACAAAAACAACATCAGCTGCTAATTGCACCAAACCAAATGTAAACTAGTTTCTCTTTTAAAAACTACAAAATGTCCAACTTTTACATCCGCGCCGTCCCGAAAAGATGATTTCATGGTTTCATTGGTGGTTTACAAAGTATCCAAAGTGCATGTTGGCAGATTATGTTCAGTTCAGGAGGCGACGTTGTTGCTTTTAGCGTTTTCCTCTGTTTGTCCGTGAAAGTAGCTCGTTTGATTTGAGCGTTTTCGGTTTCCTTCAGCTTTTATTTCAAACCTTTGGCGTCTGATCTCATCAGAACGCCGATAAAACGCTGAACAATCCGTTCGCGGTGTGACAACACAGTGCTAACGCTGACTTCGTGTCCAGTTCGCATCGCTGCTTCTCAACAACTCTGAATCAGTCCGGATTTTATTCGTACAACAAACTTTTTAATTTTCCTTGAGTTTAGAACAAAAGATAAATTTATACTTATCAAGTCAGAACAGACATAAAGCCCCATTTGACAAAAAACCTGTAAAAGTCCCATTATAGTTGTTCTGTTGCTGCTAAAGCAGTTTTGATTGTAGTAAAGTTTGAAAATGGAAACAAAGACGCTGAGGACAGGTGGACCATATTTAGGCCCCGCCCCTCATTTCTCTGTTCAACAGGACAAACAGAGATGTCAGACTTTTATTCAGGGCAGTTTGGAGCAGCAGATGCATCAAACTTTGACACAGTTCCCGCCTCCTGCGGCTTGATTGACATGCGCTTCAACCAATCACGGACCTTCTTCTACTTCATTAGCGTTCAACACCGACTCCAGGCTTCAGAAACCCAGACTTGACACGTTTGGTGACGTTTGAAAGGTGGGGTTTTTTTTTGTCTTTTCTTGTGACTCTGCACTGAGAACCAACGTGGGAATCGAACCGGTGAACTTGCAGGCGTGTAAACGGCCGTTACTGTGGCTAATCTGAACACGAGTGTCACTATAGTGCAAAAAATAAAACGTTTAGAACGTTTTTTTTACAAAAAACCTCCACAAAATAACGCAAAAATATTAACAATAACAATAATATTATTAATATACTTACTGACAATAATAACAATTATAACATCACCATGGTAACATAAAGAAGTGTTTGGTTCCAGCAGCCGGGCCAACTTGTTTCTTTCAAGTATCTCTCAACACGCACACGCACGCACACACGCTTGCACACACACACACACACACACGCAGACACACACACACACACACGCAGACACACACACACACACACACACACACGTATACTTCCGAAAATAATAGTACAAAAAAGATCCTCTTCGTTCGTCCGCAAACATTTTGTAAAAGTAAACAGTTGGAAACAAAATAAACCAACATAAACACAAAAGGATCGTAACAAGAGAAACAAGTTGCATAGTTTTGAGATTTTTTTTTTCTTTAAAAAAATTGTTCGTAGTTTTTCAGGCGGCTCGTCGGTCGGCGGCGCCCAGTCGAGCGCCGCGTGAACGTCTCAGCGTCATAAATAAGCCTCGCTCCCTCCGTTTGTAACAAAAATATATTAGATATTCTTTTTTTTTCATCTTTTGTTGTTTTTTTTGTTGAAAGTGCCGTGGAGACGCCCCCTGCTGGACGAGTTCTTTCTTGCGCCTCAGAGAGCGACCCGGAGGGACGGAGCGACGGAGGCGGGAGGTCCAGGTGACGGGATGATGGTGGGTGCGTCCTCCTCTCCTTCCTCCTCCACCTCCTCTCCACCCGTCCCCCTTCCTCTCTCTGGCTTCAGAGGTCCTCCTCCTCTCCCTCCTCCCCCCAGTCCGTCCACGCCCTTACGAGCAGCCGCACTCCTCCACGATCATGTTCGGGATGTCCTTCTTGATGATCTTCTGCTCCTCGCCGTGGTACAGCATGGACATGGCGCGCAGCTTGGTGGGCACGCAGCACGAGCGCATGTTCTGGAAGGGGCTGTAGCCCCGCATGCGGTAGTGGCTGAGGATGGAGGAGTGGAAGGACAGCATGGAGCCGGTGATGCTCGCCACGTGGGAGGGGCAGTCCCCCTCGCAGTAGTTGGCGTGGTACCCGGGCGGCGCGATAATCCAGTCGTTCCAGCCGATGTCCTTGAAGTTGACGTAGAACTGCCGCTTGCAGCAGACTCGCACCTTCCCGTCACAATCCAAGGCGCGCTTCCGGCGCCGCCTCGAGTCGTTGCCGTCGCCCTGCTGGACCACGGCCATGAGGAAGGGCCGGTGGGACTGCTCCCGCTGGTTGCCGCGCTGCGACGTGTCTGAGCTGCCGGACACCAGGACGAGCGTGGCGCCGGTGTCGGTGCAGAGCGGGCAGGACGCCCTGAGGCTCAATGTCGTGCTCTCGCCGCCCTGCAGCAGCGCCTGCACCGCCCCCGACACCGGGAAGGTGTGCCAGCCGCTGCGGCGGGTGTCCACCATCTTCTCTGCCAGCAACACCTCGTCCTGCATGGTGGACGGGCGTCCGTTGGGGAGCCGACGCTGTTGGAAGAGGCGAATGGTGACTTTGGCGCGGCTGCGGTTGGTTTTGGCCAATCGGAGGAAGAGCCAGACGTTGGCCTGTTCCACCAGGGACAGATCGCTGCCTTCTTTGGAGAGGACGAAGTTGACCATGCCGGGAGACTCGCCTGGAACACAGAGACACAGAGACGGTCAGACCCGAGGGACACTGAGACACACCGCCGGTCCAAGCACTCGCTCTCACCAAAATGAAAGAACTGAGACGTTTAGTTCTGACGACCCGAGAACACGAAGGTCCTGTTTGTCAGCGGTTCATCTCAGCTTCCTGGTATCGTCATTTTGAGTTACCATGGCAACAGTAGCAATGCCTCAGGTAACACAAAGAAAGCTAACGACAAACGCTGGATGGGTTTTCTCTGTGCTAACACGTGTCACAGGGAGGACCCTGAACATCTCACCCACACAGACACACTCTGTCTGAGCTCATCTGAACACACTCGTTCGTCATTATGTTAACACACACACATGCGCGAGTGCGCTGCTGATTGGACTCTTCCTGCTGACTCGGCAGCAGCGGTTGGAGGTTTTGGAGTCAGGCAGCGTTTAAAGCAGCTAATGGTTCCCACCAGGAGCTCCGCTGTCATTACTGCAGCCCTGAATTTACTGCTGCAGCACGTTAGCAACGCCGACCCTCCTCTGAGCGCTGCGAGGCTGCGAACGCTCAGGAACTCACTTATTTACTGAAGGTGAACATCACAGAGGCGTCGGGGGGGATTTTTCCGCCTGTGAGGTTTCGAATATGGCGTCTTTAACTGTTTGACTTCAAAATGTAGGAACAAAAGTCCAAGAACAAAAGAATATTTCAGTTTGTTCAGTCTTTTGTTGGTTGATTCATTGTTCAATGGGTCGTTTCATTGGTTGATTGGTTGATTAGTTGATTGGTTGGTTGGTTGGTTGGTTGGTTGGTTTTTGACCAGAGATTGAAGCTGTCACACTGTGACAGGAAGTGGTTAAATCTGCTGAGTTGTGCACATTTGCCTAGTTTAAGTCTCTTTTTACTCAGACACACACACTCACACACACTCAAACACACACAAACACACACACACGGCCAGGCGGCGAGCTGATCACCAGGTTAGAGAGAACCAATGAGACGGTTACCGCGGTTACATAAGACCTGTGCATCACCTTTTCCTCGTCTCTCACTGGTGGGCGTCCACACACGGTCAAAGTCACGATTGGAGAGTTTATGAATGTCAGCGGCGGCGGCGGCGGCGCTCGCTTGGACGTGTGAATGGGCGGCTTGTGTGCGTATGTGGAGGCGGCAGCGGCGGCGGCGGCGGCACTTCAGTGAGTCCATTAACGCAGTTTAAGCGACAATTCAGAGGCGATTATCTCACTTGCATCAGCGTCCCTCCAGGAAATCAAAGCGCGTCCATTCATTGTTTCTCCAAAAAGAGGAAGAGACGTCTTTGTTTTGTACGCTGCGTTCCTCAGACAAATGGGGCAATCGGTCAGGCTGATGTTGCTAATGCTGCTGACACACCAGCATTATCTCTGGCCAACGTGCAGCATGCCGCCGCTGCACGGCGGCCCCGACGCCGCTCTGCAGCTGTCAGGAAACCGCTGAGCCTTTAATCACTCGCTGTGAGTCTGAATGCAGCAAAAACAGGAAAAAACTTGTTTTTGCAATTATTTTACTTTTGTTTTCAAACATCCGGAAGCCGTTTAATGCGGAGCTCAAGTGTGTTAGCGTGTGCACATGGTTCCAGTTTACAGTCATGCATGACGAGGAAACCAAAGCTGCTTTTCTTTACTACAAAATCCATCAGAATCCCACTTAAGACCACCAAATACCCAATTAGGACTTTCAGAAATCCTCCAGAGATCTTCGACTATTTCGGGTTGGTCATTACATACCTGATTCAAACCAATAAAAACACACTCGAGTCATTCAAATTCCCACTTCTGACCAACAAATACCATGAACACGAAGAATAAACCATTAAAACCCTCATTAGGACTGTCAGAGACCAAGTCAGGATCGTCAAATATTTAGTTTTCGTCAAGTACCAACTAATAACAACAAGTCCAGGCCAATAAATACCAAGTATGGACCATTAAATACACAAATAAGACTTTGAGAACTCCTCTGTAGATCTACCACTGTCAGTGAGGAACAATTCATACCTGGGACAAACACAACCCAGGAAGAGGTGAACACCCAGTTTCGACGTCTGAGGACAATAAACCATCAAACTATTTGATTCAAGTTGAGCCCAATAAATATCTACTGACGAATTTCAGACACAAAGTTAAGATCTTGCAGTATTCAGTTACAAACCACTTAAAACCCATTTGAGCCAATAAACATCCAGTGGAGACATTTAGAGTCTCGTTAATAAATTCCTCTCTTGGACCTAGAATAAAACTCGTTATTTTCTGTGTCTTCCAGTTCACGGGAGTTTAGTGAAATGGATGTAGCTCTACTTTGCTTCTGTTTTGTCAAATTCAGCCACTAGAGGTCACTCTCACACGTGACATGTTGCCAGTGAACGCACTGAAGGCTCAGGAAAGTAACACAAACTGTTCGCTTTGTGAGGTTGCTGTTAGACGCTTTTATCTCCGACCACACGCTGGAGGTGCGAAAGAGGAGGAGGAGGAGCTTGTTTGAAGGAAACTCTGTGAGTCTTCAGCTCGCAGCTCCTCGCTCTTGCTTCCTCCATAATCCTCCATTTACACCCGACTGACGTCTGCAGACCATAGTACACCTGAAGCCAGCTCTGTGTGTGTGTGTGTGTGTGTGTGTGTGTGTGTGTGTGTGTGTGTGTGTGTGTGTGTGTGTGTGTGTGTGT